>FIZU01055180.1:0-22307 GCA_900064475.1 Pseudococcus longispinus
AAAATCCAAGTCCAGAGAGATGTCGAATAAACACGAAGATAGCCGAAACGAACTTGAATATTTTTTTTTTCAAAAGGTGCTAAAATTAGTCTGCACACAGATGCAAGTTTACCAACAACTGAATTTTTTGAATATTTCATTCTTTACTCCTTGTAACGAATAAAACTCCAACGACGATTCGCTATAGAAAAGAGAAAATGTACGAAATACAGGTAAACAAAAATTATAATCGAGAAACCTTTTTACTGCAATTTTTAACTTGATTCAGAACCAATAAAGATACGCAAAATCGTTAAAAAAATTAACATAAACACGAAATACATTACGTTTTAAAATCTGCAATGTAAAATTAAAATGGAATGATGTGCAACAAAACAGCACCTCATAATACCGATAGTTCCACTAAGTTTACTTAAATATAACCACCATTTCAGCCAAGCATTAACTAAGAAAAAAATCGTACGTATATTTCGATATTATAGAAATAACAATTCCAAAAAAAAATATAATAAATAAATTATAAATAGAATAAAACAAGTCGATTAAGAAGGGAAAAATCACTTTTTTTAAAAAAATAAGTTGAAAATTATTCTTCGAATATATGTATATAGGCATTTTCAAACAGAATGCGATCATCGTGTAACGATTTAAAATGTAAAAAATTTCAAAATAAAACAAATTTCAACATTCATTAATTATCACTAAAGAGCTATATCTTTTAGGCACTTCTCATGGAATCAGCTAATGAAATAGAAATTGGAAAAAAAGGACCAAAAATTAAATCTATTAAAAGCGGTGATCGTGTGAAAAATTAAACATAACAATTCATATTGTCTTCGTTTCTTCAATTCCTGAAACGATTTCTATAACCAATGTCATTGAAGGACTAATCCAATCTGAAAATTAAATGAAATTCGTTGCCGGAATACTACACTAATCACAAATCAATAATAATAATCTTTAATTACTTTTTCGGGAGGTATCTTTGGACACCTCCAATTATACAAATAATATTGCAAGTTTCCATCACCTATACCGAATTTAAGCTCTTCTAAGAAAGCCTTATTTTCCATCAGATTTAAAGCATTGAACACATCAAATCCATCCTATATCAAAACAACTCGTATGAATATCGCTTTAAATTCTCGTTAAAAAGGTTAGAAAACCGATAGTCTTACGTTTCGGGCAGCAATCAGGGCATTTCTCATTAAATCTACTAATTTTGTTTTATTGGCAACATTATAATACGAATACGCAGCCTTTATGGAACGATGAACCGGATGATGCATTACAGTCGATGGCAATGTGTAAAAACTCGCCATATCTACAATTAGAATATAACGGCGATTAATATACCATTCGCTCAACACGAATATGGCGAATTTTAAATTTTTATACCGGTTAATTCATCGCCACTCTGCACAACATACGTGTCTATGATTCCGGGTCGAGGGATAAACCAATGTTTGAATTCTTCTTCCGAAAATAACGGTTTCAGATCGAACTGATTTAAATACTATATAACACAATAGATTTCACAATGAATTGTACCGAGCTCTTAGAGAATTACGTTACGTGAAATTACCTCTTCTAATAATTTATGAGCTTTTGGTACATCTGCAATGACTAGTTTACGAAATCCAGGTATTTCTGGTTGATCTGGTAACTTGTATAATCTTAATGTTCTCTGCATCGTCATATTCCGGCTCAAATGTGAAAACTTCACTTCTATCAATTTTTTAGGGTTCAATGAACGATGCCAGTACCTGTATCACAACGATGTTAAAAATACGAAAAACCAATCGCAATTTATAATAAAAGAATATTCACCTGCATTCTCCAACTGGTTTTGGCAATATTACGCCAGCCGTGTAAACAGCCTGATAGATACCCTTTTGATGAACCCTTCTGGTTATTTCGCGAATCAGCACAGGGGCTACTCGTTTACTACGTAACTTCTTATGCACGCATAGAAAGTTAATTTCTACAACGCGTTGCTTCCTTAAATGAGAGAAAAAAACACATAAAATACCGCATCTCTACCTAAAAATTCTTCGTTCCGAGTTAAAAATCATACTTACACTTTATAAATTGACAAAGTAGCCGGTATTGCGCTAATGAAGCCTACTAAACGATTACTTTTTGACACACGTACTCCCACGTGCCAGTCTTTAGACCATCCAGGAGGTTGTAGGGCCCTGTACGAAGAAAAATTGAAATGGTGATCTAGCCAAACACAAAAATAATGCAACCATACCACTTCAAAAATTCAGGAGGATAGTCGAAACGAAACATGGCGTCCTCATCTTCGACATAATTTTCATTCAGCAACGTATATAATTCTTTCAAAACCGCCGCATCATTCACATCTATTGTATCCCAATTAAATCCATCAGGCAGAGAATAAGGTTCTTGTCTGATCGTTTCAATCGGCTTGTCTGGTTCAATGGGTCCGTTCACCGTTATTTCCTCTGCAAGGACAATTAACCGAGTATAAAATGAATAAAGGTAAATGTATTCGTTAGAAACGTACTACTAACCACCCATTTTCGGTACAGGTTGAGTGTTCCAAAATTGATAAGATTTTTGCAGGGCTTCTTCGTGGGTTCTGGCGGGCCTTTGAGCCAGTGAAAACACCTCCATTGCTCGTTTCAAATCCTGTTAATTTAACATTATTATAAATTTGAGTTCTTCGATTTTCAATACCGCGATAAATAAAAGAATAATGAAATTACTTGAACCGAAAGACAATTGAAGTCGACTCCGTCCACCGCCTCGGTTCGATTGTTGTCTCCGGCTCCTTCATTACTCGCTTTGTTTCGTTTGCCTTTTTTCCTGCAAAATTACCTCATATTGATTAACTATTTTAGACAACAAAATATTTATAAGTTGGCTATAATTCGTAGAATGAAAAAAAGCGACGATACAATTTTAATGATTTTCGGGAGGACCTGACATGCAATGAGTTCATTACTAAGGTATTAAGAAAAGAAATGAATAAAAAATGCAAAGAAACGGACGCAAAGCTCTTCAAGAATTAGAAAACCGGCTTGAATTTTAATCTTTTTGGCCAATAATACGGAAAATTTGCCTAATCATTTAAGATAACAAACACGAAAGTTCGGTGGAAAACTCACCCTTCATCTTTCTGGTTTTCATTTTTGGCAGATTTGTTCTTATCGTTCTTTGTTTCCGAAGATGAATTATGAACTTCATTCTTTTCAGATTCCGGATCCATCTTTCAAATTGTAAATTACTAAAAATTAAAAAAGGAAAAGGTTAATCACACGTTTATGTAACTATTCATGTTACCGAATCCAGATTCCCGATTTAGAACTTTTCAATTTTTATGACGGCGGCTTGTTCATAGATGGCGATGTCTAGAATGCGAATACGTGTTTTGCTCTTCGGTCTTTCTGTCTGTGGTTCGAATTTTGCTCTTTGTATTATTTTTTTTTTTATTTTTATTTCAAGAAAAAACTATTTTATTTTCATTTTTTTCTACGAACAGAATTTTTCAAAATTATTTTTGTTATTTATAATTTTCACCTTTATCTTATTCAGTAATGGGCAAGATCAATTGAATCTTAATGATCTTGAGTGCCAAGATCACCAAGATCATAATCTTGTGGTGATCTAAGATTACTTTTTAAAATCGATTTTGATGGTGATCTTAGATCGTTTTAAATGATGATGATCTTGATTGTAAGTCAAGATCAAGATCATTTCAGCCACTTGAAAGCCAAAAATCAAGAATACCGAGTTATAATTCTGTAAAAAAAATGAAAATTTAGCCATCTGAAAATTGTGTTTCCCGATTTCTTCTTTCTCCATTTGTTTTTCTTTTTAAAAAAACAAACGTATTATGGTTCATACTTCGTCTACTTTAGTCTTTATCATACATGTACTTGAAGTTGACAGTTAATTTGAAATTAATTTTGAAAAAGTGATCTTGATCTCGATCTTGAAGCAAAGATCTTGTTGGCGATCTTAGATCAATTTGAAAATTTGATCTTGATGGAAATCTAAGATCGATTTTTTTGAATTGATCTTAGATTACTTTTTAAATGATTTTGCCCATCACTGATCTTATTTCTATTCATTTTATTCCTCCGGTAATGGTTTAGGTACCGCATTTTTTTAAAACAAGCAGTCATCGGCCATCGGCAATTTGGGAATAAAAAATAAGTTTAAAAAACTTGTATAAAATGAAAATAATCATAATTTTCAAAATTCCAATAAAGTGTATTTATTTAATTAAATAAAACTGATACCTACGCACATGATTTTCTGGATTTGTAAGAGTTTGTTTCTGACTTGCAGAACAATTATTTCTTCACGAACTGTTTAATTATGTATGAAGATTGAATATAAATGAATATTCGAAGACCAATCTAAAAACGAAAGTCATTCAAATAAACGAAAGCATCGATAAATAAATCAAAATATATATTTCATCCAGGAGGAAATACGGATTAGAGTAGAAACGAAATTAATAGACAACACAAAAGAAACATTCCAAAAGACACGAAAAAATATACTGCATGTTTAATAATTCGCAGTCATACCAAAAATTAAAAAAATACTTTTATTTAGTCTTTTCTTTTCCAATAAATTAATGACGTGTTCTTCTGCTTTCAGAATTATTACGCAATCGATGCAGAAAACTGAAGCAACATGCAAAAAAATTATTGCATTTCAGATCGTAGACATTTTACGTATTTTTCAATATGAGTTGAAGCAATAAATGACTCGAGATTCGTCATCTAAATCAATCACTTATCCGATTCAATAAAGATTATTCAAATAATTATTTCCTCGTATCGTATGGTAATGCATTAGTTGGGTTATTTCCTTAAGTTCTAATACCTCGCTTCCAAGTAATCGTGTTTCTATTTACAACACTTGGTAAATTAAAATTAACATAAATATACAATCTATGCAAACCTATAAAGTGGAGCTTGACGGCTTCACTCGCAAAACAACTGGAACACTTGTACAAGGCAAAACTGCTAATTCCGTAACGACAGCTGTAACTAAATCTGAAGGAGTCACATCGTACATTAAAGTTAATAGATTTAAATTATTATTCGACTTGTGTGAATCTTCACCGATCAATTTTTCCGGATCACCTATACGAAAAAAAATAACCTCAAAATTGTTTCTCGCAAAGAAACTTCGGTCTTATGAAATTTACCTAATTCGTTATAAACAAGAGCATCCGTTTGTACTCGTTCGGAAAATTTGTGCGTTTCGCAACATACCAGAACTGGTACGTTATTGGATTTAGCAATCAGAGCTACCTGTGAAGAGCCTGCTCTCGACATGACATAACCATTTGTTAATAAAGCATGAGCGCCTAGTAAAACTTTGTTCGCTTCTTTCATAATGTAGCTTGTAGCCGAGAGCAGAACGTAAACGCAATTTAAACCGCGCTTGGATAACCTTCGGAGTAGTTCTTTTCCTTCGTATAAGGGCCCAGCATCTACGACGATGACACGAAATTTTATTTCAGCTTGAAATGTTTCGATTAGGATTCGTTCTATAAGTGATGAGCTAAAAAAATTAAACGTTAATATTTAGACGAATTTGGTAATTTATTTTGAAACGGAACTTACTATCCAAAAATTAAAACATTATCTCCTTCGGAAATTTTACTTTGAACTTTTAAAGAAATAGCTTTACCGGCGACGTCGATTTTCTCCGAAATATATTGATCAATAGCATCACGTAGTTTTGTCTGAGCCTGCAAAGTAAATCGTCGAATTTATAATTTACAAGTAATTATTTTCATTTAAATCGAAACAGCTATTCACTTCATTATCTGTAATCGTATTGGGGAGTTGAGAAAGAAGGCACTTGAGATGTTTTAAAGCGTTACTCATTGATACGGATAATGGACGACATGTATCTAAATATGTTGTCGTTGAAGCTAATACCACCTCAAAACCACGAGAAAAATCTTTTTCAGCTGGTGTACTATAATCTAATATAACCTGAAATTAAATTAAATTTGAATTATTGTTTTTTCTTTTTAAATAAAGCAAAATATTACGATTATTTTACTTGTTTTAAAGTATTTAAAAGTGCTATAACTCTTGCGTTGCTGCCAATAATGACTTTATTTTTATATTGAACTCCTAACTTTATCACAGATTTATGAATAGGTATCGTGCTACTCCTGCAATAAATTGACAACGTGCAATCACAAATTTTTCTCCGAAGACGAACCGCAACAAAACTTACGCTAAAAAGTTCGATTCTTCGATACTAGTGTTCCGATAAAGATGGCTGAATAATTTTATCTTATGTTTTTCAACACTTTTCGCAGGTTTTTTATCATTGCTGACCGTTTTCGGCTGTAACATTTAAGGCACTTAGCTTTTATAGGGCCTTTTTTTCGAATTCCATTAAAAATGACTTTTTCTTAGCATAAATAACCAACTTTTGACGACGGTGTCTCTACTTTAGGACTCGGAGTCGCTTTAGAAATTTTTCCTTCCGTTGGTTTTTTTTGAGCAGATTTTGCAGCTCTTTGAGCTTCCTGAAACAAAAATAAAATTTTAAAAAATGCCACCGCAGAAAAAACAGTAAAATTGTAAATTCACTTGTATAGCTCTTCTTTCTGCCTTCAATTGAGATTTTGATTTAGTTTCATCATTCTCTGCCTTTTCTTTAGGAGTAACTGACGCTTCGATTTCATTTACTTCTGCTATTTTTTCTTTCATCTTGGTGATAATTTCTAACGCTTTCATATCATTTGTTACATAATCTACGTTTATTTTATTCTTCGGCGGCGAAATTTCTTCGATTTTTACTACTTTCTGAATACGACTGGGCGTGCATATGCTAGAATCAACTTCGTCCGGTGCATTTTTTGCATCGATTTTATCCGACTTGTCGCCAGCATTACCTGATGCTCCTTTCTTTTTCGATGATTTGGCAGCTTTTCGAAGTTTTCTTTCGGCTAAAACCTCTTCTCTAGTTTTTTCCATTTTATATTATCTGTAAAATAGAAAATTACACGTAAATTGGTTTGGAAAAAAAAAACTTCATAGCGAATAAATAAACCAGTCGTACGTTGTGACAATTTTATACTTCTAAATAACAAAATATCATGCAAAAAAAGAATGATTGAAACACTGTAAAATCGATATACATTTATTAAATAAATAATCTTAGAAAGAATACCAAAGTAATTAATTAAAATACTGCATTTTTAGAAAAATTTATCTAACAACAGTTCAAGTTTCGTCAGTTTTGTGATAGCTTATCTTTTGCGTCATAGAAAAAAATTGAAGAAGTGGTGGCCAAAAAAAAGCCTTCGTAATAAAATAACGCGTCAAAAAGTTGGAAATATCGAAAATTTTCACAAAAAATTACGATTTGAAGTTGGAGAATGCAATAATTTTATCTGTGACGTTTTAGTGTTGAAAACGTGACAACATCTCCGGCCTATTAATGGTCGCTTAGTTGAGAAAATACTAAGTATTTTGTGGCACGGTACTACTTTTTTTCCAAAATGAGGTATGTAAAATTGATTAATTTTCACTATTTTTATTAATTTATCTATGGTGCGCGTATGTAGTATAAAATTAGATAAGTTTAGTTGTTCATTTTTATGTGTTTCCATCTTTAAATGTGTGACTTATCTTGACACGTTTTCCTACACATTTCTCATTCGTGCGCGATGAATTCTTTTCCATCAAAGTTCCAAATAATCTTATCATTATTATCAACTCGTGGTAATTCCTTCTGTTTCCTCGTTACACGGAGTTTAGATTTAATAAATTGTTATAAAATATTGTACCTGTGTCGAAGGGTATTGATAATGATGTTTTTCAACTTTGCTTTACAGTACCTTAAGGCTGCAGAAGAGGCTTGCAGCCTCGGTTATGAGATGCGGTAAGAAAAAGGTTTGGTTGGATCCTAATGAAATTAATGAAATCGCCAACACAAATTCGAGTAAGTGAAAGTGTTTCATTTTCAATCAGATGTATTCTAGGTATTCTCTTTAATCGTTTTTTTTCCTATTATTACAGGGCAGAACATCCGTAAACTCATCAAGGATGGTTTAATTATTAAGAAACCCGTAGCTGTACATTCTAGAGCTCGTGCACGTAAAAATACAGAAGCTCGTCGTAAAGGTAGACATTGCGGATTCGGTAAACGGAAAGGTACAGCGAATGCCAGGATGCCTCAAAAAGTAAATATCTTCGATACTTTTGATCGATATAGTTCTACGAAAGATTTATTAACATTTCGAATTTTTTTCAGAAACTTTGGGTAAATAGAATGCGTGTTTTAAGAAGATTGTTAAAGAAATATCGTGAAGATAAGAAAATAGACAACCATTTATACCATCAGTTGTACATGAAAGCAAAAGGTACGTATCGTTTTTCTGTTCGAATTCCTTCTTTTTGAATAAATAATTAATTCGATTTAATTTCAGGTAACGTCTTCAAAAACAAGCGTGTCTTAATGGAATTTATCCACAAGAAGAAGGCTGAAAAGGCAAGAGCAAAGATGTTGAAGTAAGTTGAACTAGGAAATTGAAAGATTTTATAAGTCGAACGGAAATATTAATAATACGATTTTTTTCAGGGATCAAGCAGACGCCCGCCGTATGAAGGTGAAAGAGGCGAGAAGAAGACGAGAAGCCCGTATTTTACAGAAAAAGAAAGAATTACTTCAGTCGTACCGCGACGAAGACAAAGCGGCCAAAAAATAAACGCTGGGAAAGTAATTTTAATCTTTGTACAATATTTAATAAAAATTTTCTTGATAGACGTTTTTCTATTTTCATTTATTTTGATATTTTTTGAAAATATTACTTCGTTGATGCATTTCCAACAATTGCGCAATACTGCAATTGTGAATTGTTGCACCTTGTGATGTTTGTATGTTTACAACTGCTCGGTTGCGTAATTTGATGTCATTGAACGGTAAAATTGTCTCAACTTGACATACTTTTTTTTATTGTTATTCGTGAAAGCAACGTTTTGAGTATCACTGGAGGTGTGGAAAAAGGCTGATTTGAAAAGAAACCTGCGGTCTGAAAATTCGGCCACTTTGTCAACACATGATCATCATAAGTTGCTTATATCATTACTGAAAAGAGTTGGCAATAATTTAATAGAAATTAAATTTCTTTATTGAAAATGATGATTTAATGAAATAGAAATTTCAAATCTATAAAGAAAATTAAAGAATATGACGTAATCAAAACAGAAAAATTTATTACATACGTATTTATGGCAATGTCAAAAAATTATTGAATAAAAATACAAAAAATAACCTTACAAAAAACGAATTAAAAAAAATACATCGTCCCCGCGAATAAAAAATAAATAAGTTGATTTAACATCAAAGTGTGGTAAACTTTATTTTGATTTTACGATCTGGTCTCAAAATCACTTGAGGTAAAACTTTTAATTCACTTTTATTCATATCAGTGGTTAATTTTAATTTCCTCAATATCGTCGAAATTACCACTTTTTCTTCCAGGTTTGCAAATTTTTGACCTGAAATAACGCCAGAGGATTAAAATTATTCGGCTCGAAGATCAAAAACATGTAAAATAATTTCTTTTCAATTACCAATACAGTTTCTATATCCAGCACTGAAAGGAATGTACGAAAAGGGATGTCTTTCTTTGGCCGCATCAGGCAGAAATCTTTCTGGAATGAATTTCTCCGGATCAGGAAATATATCCGGATTTCTATGCACCAAATATGGTACAATGACTACGTTGGTATTAGGTGGTACGACGTAATCTCCTGCAAATCATTCAAGTCATCGAATTTCTTTTTGTAATACGGTACGTCACATATGTTAGATTTATTTACTTATTTTTAATTCAGTGGTGAGTAATCGAGAGATGTAGGGAACGCTTGGGTAAAGTCTTAAACTCTCTTTGATAACCATTTCCAGATAATTCAGTTGAATTAGATCTTGATATGTCGCATCTCTGTCATTATCGTCGCCAAAAACTTGCTGTATTTCTTCTTGTAATTTGATCTGGATTATATTATAAAAAATTATAATGGAAAAAAAAATTTTTCCAATAAAATAAAATAAATTCCAAATAGATATGATACCTGTACATCTTCATGAGAAGCGATCATGAATAAAGTCCACATTAGTGCCACAGATGTTGTGTCATGACCCTGTAAAAATATTAGGTAACCTTTGAAAATTTATCCAGAACACATTGTACCTACTTAATCTAGATCGATACACTTAATATTAAATATTAATGAAATTAGGTAAGTCTATGACGTATGCAGATAGATAAATCGCAGACTAAAATTCATTTTATTTTTATCCATTCATAAACTACGCAAAGAAATTAACCTGAATTTCTAATTTTTAATTTAGAGCATTCGGTAACGAACTTCTTTGCTTTATTCTTTCTCCGCGATGCAAAACAATTCGCTCGAATGATTTTACCTTGATTTTACATACAAAGACGTAGGTACCTATTTGTACATCTATGTACTGATTACCTACATTCTAATTTATTTTTAATACAAATTAAATTATGTTACCCGAATACAAAAAGTAAGCCATTTGATAGCCTTATCAATACTTGAGAATGACTAATGAGAAATTGTGTCATACTTCGAACATGAACGTGTCCACTTCTTCTCTTATACCCCGATCGGTCATTTCGTTAGGATTTTCCATTTGCATTTCGATTAAACAATCTAAGAATGATTTTCTTTGTTTTTGTTTTACTGAAATTAGAAAAATTACCCATTGCGGTTTTTATTTGTTTGGTATTCAAGGTTGAACGGATTAGTCACGTATTTTTGATTTGAATAGGTACTTACCAAATTCTGTTTCTTCCTGAGAAGATTTAGGTTGGTAATTCTTTTTTCGTTCTTTGATAACCTATTTTTATACATTTTCAAAACAAATTAAGAAAAATTCGAGAGTGGATTAAAAAAATTATTGCTAAAAAGTAGATACTTATTCTCTTTTACTGACTTTCCAAAATCTCAAAAATTTAATCAAAATATAATGAAATTATGGAAATACTCCTCCAGCCTCCTCCCCACGCAGATTTTTTGTATGAACTTTTTATTCAATACAAAAATTTTAGAATCTGTAGGTACTTTTTGTCAAATAGCTTTGAAATTTCTTCATCAAAACAACCTATCTAGGCTCAGTACCAATAGGAAAAAACAACAGATGAACATGTTGCCTATCTTTAATAAAATTAAGGGTAAATGGTAAATTGCTTATTCCAAAAAAACTTAATAACGGTTTCGAGCTAAATATCATTGCGGTGGAGTTATAAGCCACTGAAGTTGAGTACAACGAGAAATTGCAAAAATAAACAAGGCCCCCCCACCCACCTCAAGGGGCTAGGAGCAAACCAATGGTATTTTTCCAAGTTTTTGGTAGGGTAGATCATATAAAAAAAATTCGAGGGAAATCGAAGGGCATGAGGGTGGATCGTATTTTCCTGATTGAAAAAAGTTGTAGGGTGATGCCAAAAGACCATGGAATTTTTTCTCGATTTCTCACTTGAACCAACACTTCTCGGAAGGGGTTCAAAATTTTCAAATTTTCAAAAATTAAAAAAAAAAATCGAAAATTTTTGGGTAGTTAGTCCTAGTCGTATTGTTGTTTTCATAGAAGGAAGAGAAAAAAAATCCTGATTTTTCCAAATTTTTCTTTTAGGGGGTTCAGATGATTTTTGTGCATGGCCAAAATTGTTGTTTATGAGGATATCTCGAAATATGATTAAAAAACTAATAAAAAACCAATTACATTCGGTTTGATCGATATTAGGGGTTCGATTTTCACTCCGGATGCATATGAGACGAACCTCGACATCATTTTCCTTTTTTTAGGGAGTTTTTAAATTTGCTTCATTGTAATTTTATGTTATTTCGCAACAATTTGAAAATCCTTGAAAAATAAAAATGGAGTCGAGGATCGTCTTATGTGCATCTGGATTGAAAATCTGAATTGATAAGTTAATAAATTTGTACGTGTACTTACTGTTTCTGTGAAGTTATGAAGTTGTTTAACACTTTTACGAAATTGTCTACCCACTGGACTAATGTAAAATACCAACTCGTTCATCATCCAAAAAGTTATACATCTTTTAAGTATAATTTTTCCAGCTCTGAATAAAAACATATCTACAGTCAAGTACAATCAAACAAATTAAGTTGGAAAATTACTCGTAGGAATAAAATAAAATGTACTTTTGTATGGCTGCAACATATTCCGAAGCTTCACCCATTTGAAATCCTAACTTGGTGCCCATTGCGGTTTCTATATAAATTTGAATACTTTTCAATAATACTATCTATACATTTTTCACTATCAAAAAAATGATCAAAATCAAACTTACCACAAATAATATCTAAGGTGCAAAGTGATACGTAAGAATCTACATCAACTGCTGAGCCTCCAGTAGAGGCGAATTTTTCAGTTAATAATTTAGCATTGCGATTGAAAATAGGAATAAAATTATCTAGAATTTTGAAATGGAATGTTGGCGTCAGCATTTTCCTTCTCGTGTGCCATTTCGCTCCTGAAGATTTTTCATTGATAAAATATTTTACTATTCGAGTCAGATAAATTATTTTATAAAAATATTAAAAGAATTTGGTAAATAGGTGGGCATTAATTCAATAATTCACAGATCATTAAATTCTGACATGTGTAGCATAGCACGTAAACCGATAGGTAATCCATTTTTCAATATCATCTTCTCAATATATTTAATTAATGATCTGTAAAGTTATATGTGTAGTGATTTTTTTCACGAAATTTGTATCGAGCTTTCAAGTAGGTACATTGCGTGGGTGGAAAAATATTGCATCTAATGGTATTTTCACGGTTAATGGTTTTTGAATAATACTTACCTTCTTGATATTTGCCAAAATTTTATCGATAAAAATATTTACAGGTTTAAGTGATAAAAAAATTACAGATAGGTAATTCTATTACCTGAACTAGTTAATAAACCTTCGCAAAGCCAGGGTGTCATATAACGATACTCAAATCCTTTGGTAATATGCTGACTACTACTAAAAATAAGCTAATTGAAAAACGAAATTAAAAATTTTGAAAATTCAACATTTATCACAACTCATCACCGAACAGTTAAACAACACCTACCTCTATATCCTGCGGTTCAATCACAAATATATTAGGTGATCCTAGATATTCGGCGTAGAAAAAAGGTCCATATTTTTTCCATAAACTTGCAATATAATCCATTAATTCTGTAACCGAATATGCGAATGTAAATACCAACGATGTCGACAATTCAGAATAAATAGGCAAGGTAGTCTAGAAAAAACACCTGATTCTTCCAAGCAAATCAATTCGAGTCCGACACCAAAAATACTCAGCATTTTTGGAGCAGGCAACTTGCGATATAATTTCCGATGCGATGGCGATCTCCAATTATAAAACAGCAGCAAGAAAACGACAAACGACAGAAAAATCGCGAACACTGCGTATGCAACAATTAGCAAAATTGACATCTCGCAAATATCAATATAAATATCAAACGATAAATATACAAATAAAACGCTGATTCGATTTGATACTGGTGATGCACGAGTACTATTGTAATAATATCTAACCTAGCGATTCGGAAACCGACCATTCCCTCATCTAAAAATATGATATCAAAACATAATGTAGGTATTTGCAGATAACAAGGTAGAGTGCTACTAATTGCGGGTAGCTTTATAATCAGGAAAACGAGTACACAAGGTAGAACTTAAACATTTGTCATGGTTACTTAATCATCGGCGAATTTGCGTAATATAATGAATTTCTCGGTATTAAAAATTTATTGGAAATGAATTTTACTCGGTTTTTAAATTTGTGAATGAAAATTCACATATGGGGGAATTTTTTAAAAGTGCATGTGTTAGGTGAGTACTTGACGTAGATTCGAGGTAGGTGTTCAAAAAAAAGGAAATAGTTGTACATCCTTGTATAATTTGGAAGATTGAAGACGATTAGAATTTATCAACACTTTGTATTCTCATCACTTTAACATTTATACCATTATTTCATTGTCATTACCTCCATAACGAGTAATCAGCACATTAAATGCGCCACCGAAGTGCTGTCGTTTTGGCCGGAGGTTTTTTGTTTTTTTCAACGAATTGTTATGAGTGAGAATACAAATTTTCAAAAAAAAATATGAGTTTTCGAAGTGATAATTGACGATGTATGTAGACTAATGTTGTTTTTAAAAAAATATCTTCGTGATTTAATTATAAATATTTAAGTGCATAATTCTGTTAACTTACTTAATTTGCACAAAGGAAATATTGCTAATGCAATATTAAAATTTGCAATAATTTCCGGTTTAAATAGTTTTTCAGGCATCGTGGAATTACGACAAAAATACCCACTTGAAATCATAATTCAATTTCAAACAAAATAATAATAATTTTAAAAAAAATTTAAGCTTAATGTAACAGTGTTATTAGTGCACTTCACGTTCAATGAAGATACTTTCTTCTTCTACTAAAGTATGAGAATCATTTTTGATCCTGGAATATTTTCAAGGATAAATATTAGTGAAAGGGTTCAGTATTGTAAGATTATTTTCTAAAGAGATCTACGATAAAACAAAAGTATATTTTTCGTGACTAATCAAGGAGAGTTCTTTCATTCCTATAACCGTGAAAAGCTGTGTACATTTTCAAGGAAAGTTGTAATTCTGTACGTCTTAATAGAAATAATTAACATGACAAAAAAAATGAAAATATTTTTTCCTAGTTCGTTGACCATACAATTAGCTAAATGTTATTCATTATATATTTATGCGACATGATGTGTTTATTTCAATGCGAACTTGACGATATTAAGATTCCTAGGATGATATTTTAATAAGTACCTACCTGTGTATTAATTATTGTAAACTACTCGTATACAAACTCCCTGACATTCAAAAAAATTCATTATCGAGTGTATTTTAAGATGACCTATAATCACAAGCTCATTTCCTCTTCCATATCTAATTACTTTTTAAAATAATCGAGATTTTTATTATGCATTTATTATTTAAAAGTAAAGAAATCACAACTGCGGAGTTGATACGAATATTTATATAGTTACGTAGCTATTTGTATTATTGATATTTCGATAGATAGGCAGATGCACGTGTAAATGGACTGTATCGTAAAGAAAGATGTGGTTACCTATATTACGTACATTAATTATAATGTATTCGTCATCGTTCGCAATTCAACGACGAGACACGACGTGACTGATTTATAAATGCTCGATTTTTTGTTTTTTAAATAACCAGGAAAGAATACCTACGACCTGCGAGGAACAGTAGGAACTTATTTTGACAGATTGAGCATAAAATTTTCAAATTGTCGAAAACCGAAAAATAATATTGTATTTTTAGAATCAATTTATAGATAAATTTTTACCAAAAGAAATAGACCGACATACAATTTACAAAATTTTAATTTCAACTTCATTTCGATTGTTTTTCCTGTATTTACTCATTTTCTTTTCCTCCTCTCCCCTTCACTTTGTAGCTTTCTGTTTAACAAAACAAAAATAATGCTCGTTAGATCACTGGAAAATGACTGCACTATATGTTCATAGTAATTATAAGAATATTATGACTAGGTACACGTGTTTAAAACATTTCTTGAAATTGAACGACATATGTAATGAATAACGAGGTTTCTACTTTATGTGATTGAGACGTTTTTCTTTATTAGAAAAGTAAAATGAATGAATGATAACATAAAATATGTCGATTTTTCCTGATAATTAATAGGTACCCAGATACTCATTGCACTTGCACACCTAAACGACGAGGAAATTAGTAAAAAGTCAGTTACCTCATTTTTTCTGATGAAAAAAATAAAAGAGAAACAAAAAACCAGAACAAAATCAATTTCGTCTTCGTCTAATACCTATCTATTAGTATTTTTCAAAATTCAAGTTTCGTAAGTTTAAAAAAAAATTTTAACAAAGTTTTTGTTTTTTGAAACACTGTAAATATCATTTTTAAAAACGTAAAAGTCACGGAAAAATTGAAAAATTGTAAACCGAACAATCAATATGAAATCGAAGAAAAATTTAATTAACGAATAATAAATGAAAACTTGGAAAAATGTAAAAATACAATGAAAAAAATGACGAGAAATATAAAATTGAATTTTTGGTAACACTGCCTAAGCTACACTTTCTTATCAGCGGTTTGAAACAAAAACAAATATTTTCGGTAAACTTTGAATAATTTTTCGTTTTGGTCAATTTTATTGTGAAATTTATCCAATTTAATAATTGTTCCAATAAGAAACGGTAAGTCTCACCCTAGTCATTAATTACTTTTCATAAATTAATGAAATGAATTACTACTTTCGCCGTGATTAGTATTTTTTCATTCATTCCGAATGTACGATTTTGCATTCAGATTCGTAATTTAACATGAATCTTTCTGCTTTGATCATTTGTACTTAGCATTTCTTGTACTTTCGATATTATTCTATTATTTAATTGCTCTCTTTTTTTATCACAGGATAAAGTTCATCAACAATGCTTCGTCGAAACCCTACCAGAATCGAACTAAAACTAGATGATATATCTGAATATACCGACGTACGAGACGCAGAGATCAAAAAAGAAAAAGCAACTGCAGCAGCGAGCTCGACCCTTATCATTTCTCAAAGAGGTAGACAAGAAGTGATTCAGGATAGAATAGGATATGCTCCACATCCCAGACCATCAGCGTAATTCTCTGTTAGTGATGTTCTTAACATTTACGTGTTCATTTATTCTGTAAATTGTACTCTTTTTTTCAAAACATTTTTTGTGATTTATTATACATGGAAATAAAAATATAGTATTATACTACTTTTTTTTCAACATACCTACAGCCTTGTTATATTATACATTATTTACAGGTAATTGAACAAAGTATGGGGTGTTTGGTTTTCAAAGATAAACAAAAAAACATGATTTAATATCATTTTATTTTGAAAAACAAGGCAATATTTTACGTAGTTCGATTTTCACTTTTGCTATTTATAAATGAAAATTTTCCATCTGAGGTTAGTTTCTCTTCAAGATTGATTTTGTAGTGACTTGAAGTTGTGATCGTTTGTGAAGTTGCGAACCACTTGAAATTTCGTTCTTTAAATGGTAAGTAATTTTAAATTAACAAAAGCTCGTTTTCTTCTGTGGTAGAAATTTATATCATTGCGAATTTTATATTTTTTCAAAATTATTTCTTTGTTTAGGCTGTTGAAATAAAATTAATCTTCGGTGCGATTTCAATATTATTGGGTTTAGTTTGGATAGGCGGTTTTAATGGTTCAATAGCTGATCGATTTGATCGATATACTAATCTTCGAACTGCTTCGGATGATTTTTATTCTGAGTCTTCGTTCACGTAAGATGATTTTTTGAGTTTTTTTTTCTCTATTTGTTTGATAGGAAGTACTTATAAAATTTGATTTTTTTTAAAATTTAGGCATGCAAAATTTAACGATACAGGACTTGAACGTGAAATCCGACGAAACGTAATTTACGAAAAAGATAACTCTCGTATTTCGAATTTGCCAAGAAGAAACGCTATAGATTTAAATCTACGATCGTATTTTCGTGAAAAAAATTCTCGAATTGAAGAAACCTTCAATCGAAATCGACGAATTGAACGATTACGTTCCCGAAATTTCGATCGGAGGCAATTCGACATTCAAAGTGTAAGGAGAAGGGCTATTCCTTTCGAATCAGAGAGGCGAGAGAGGACATTTGATAATTTCCGGTATCAATTGGAAAAGTTACCATTTGAGCGAATTCGTTTGGATGAACAAAATCTGTATACAAATGACTTCAGAAATTTAGAGAGAAATCGAAAATTTCGATTTGATGAGCGAGTTGCTCGAGATTACTTCAGAGTTGAGAAGGATACGTCGATGTTTCGTCGACGAAATCGAAATTCAGATTCTAGAAGGGAATTGGTGCAAGATCGAAGAACCAGAAGAGATAGAGAAATATCTCGAGAAAGAGGTATTGTTCGTTCCATAGGAAACAATTTTAAGAATTTTTTTCAGTTTGTTTGGGACTGGGGTGCGTTGATCAATTCCAGTCTTAGCGAGGTCTCGAATTATCTATTTACCATTATTGCTGGATTGTTCATTTTAGATACCGTTGGGCAATTCATACCGGTGAGTTTTTTTTATGATAAGAAAGAATATGAAAATTAATTATACTCAAGGGCTCTGTTACTTCTTTTATAGGTTAAAGGTACCGAAGAGAAAGGATTTTCAAGTCTATTCCGGAATTTCGGATCAGTAACTGGAAATGTGATGGTTCATTAAAATTTTGCCGATGAATATTCTTTAAATTGTTATTTTTTTTTCATTAATTCTAGAAGTTATTATCATCAAATAAATGCAAATTAAAAATGATTCGTTTTTATTTTCTGAAATTTACATTATTTTACGTTAGTTTTCTCAAGTGAAAGAGTAGGTAGGTACCTATTTAAAAAAATACAACATTTTCCCGCATCTTCGTAAAATTGAAAAATGAAAATTTGGCATTTCTTTGCTTGGTAGAAGAATTTCCAAATGCCTTCTTCAATGAGTTTATGCAATTATTTCGACTCATTTGAAAACAGAATTCTGAGAGAAATTTTAGCTGCAATTGTCAGTAGTTGGCAACATGTGATACGAAAAATGATAATAATTTTTGTTGATAAGTGAAACTTGAAAAAATTTTGAATTGAGAATTTGGGAAACTTTCTAGTTAAACTCCATTATTCGGCGAATTACCGCGCATAAAAATGTTTAAAAAACAAACAGAATTACCCCCAGAACCGAAATTAATTTCTGGTAAACAAATTTGTGAAGATCTTGCGGTTGATGAAAGTGATCCTCTGTATTCAGGTACCTAATTTTACAATCTCATCACACAATTCTTATTCGCGTATTATATTTCTAATACTCTGAATTCAATTCGATTGCAGATGCTGTAAAAGAAATCATCAACGTTCCTAATTCAACAGATTCTAATTCCAAAGGTGACAGCTTCAATCCTAAATCATTCCAGTTGATTGATAAAATATTGAAAGTAAAAGAAGATATGATTTCTGAAAGCGAAATATTAACCAAAGAAATTGATAGTTTATGTATTTTAACTTCTGATTTGAAAAAAGTACAAGAACTTATTGAGAAAATAAGTGATGTTTGATGCAAAATGTTTTAAATATTTTATTCTATTCTGATTATTTTTTGTGATCTCTTATACTGTTTGTTAAGATTTTTCAAGTACATTAATTTTTTTGTTACGGTATTCAGATTTCTTCGTTCCAACATTATCAACTATTAATGACGTTATGATGTCAGTGGGTAAGATCATCCATTTTTCCAATTCAGTAAATCAACATCGAAATGTATTAAAACACGAAACACTGTACTACGAAAATCGTATTTATTTCCGAAACAAAAAGCTAAAATCAATCTAACAAGTCGAAAAAAATCTTTCAAATACTTCTCAAATTAAATAAAACATATTTCAGTGCACTTCGAGTAGCTAGCTATTAATAAATAACAGGATAAAAATTCATTTTCAGATAAGTTATTCTAGAAAAAAATGCTCAATTAAAACGGCCAGCGAAATCATTAAAATTGAAAGCTACGATAAAAATTACAACAAAAAGTATGTATAAAAATAAGGATCGACAAAACAGTATAGACAATACGTATTTTAAAACCAGCAAAACTGCCAAAAAAGATCGATGAAAATAAAATTCTAAACAGGAAACTTGAAGGAATAATCGTTAAAAACAACACTATAACGACTAAAACAATATTAAGATAATGACTCGAGCTCATTCCAGCTAGATTAAAATGTTCAGTTATACATTCTTAAATATGTTTCTTCGAACATATCCAATTCTTTAGCTAAATAGTCAGATTTATTTCGTAGAACTTTGGCAGAGCTGGCGGCAGCTTCCAAAAGTTGGATTTCTCTTTCTAATTCTTTCATCGTTGATCCCATATCACTGGTGGCTTGATCGATGAGTTGACATAAACGTGCGAATGTGCTGGACAATTCCCTTAAGAAGAAATAAAAAATACGTGTTAATATACCTATGCATACTCGATGAAGAAAATTCGAGGTAAACGTACTGTTGAACTTGATGACTGCAGTTGGCCGACGTTAAATCAACGATCAAACGGAGTTTCTTGGTGGCATGATCGACGTATTGCTTTTTAAATGTTTTCTCTTTAGCTTTATTAGTCCATGTTACCCATTCGTATAAATACATACTTCCATATATCACGCCAGTAACGAATATTACACGCCAACCGATAGTTTTCAACATCTGTAGACATTATTGGACCATAATGTAAAATTTATTCAAATTTTGTTCCGTATTGTAAATAATCAACTTACAAATCCGGATACTAAAAGACCACCGATGGTGCCCTGCGAGGTAACAGAAGCTAAAGCAACTTTTGTCGCTAATCCATGCAACCAATCTTCTGATTTCGGTGCACTAGGATATACCACGTGTTCTTGGGAATACCACAATTCATCGGATGATGGAGGAGTAGGAGGTATCTACGATAATATGTTATTAGAATCGATACAAAAACACATCTGCTTGAAACCTAGCATCGGTACCTGATTAACGTAATTTTTGAGAGACATTTGATGACGCGAGTTGCCTTGAACGAATCTCGATATTAATGACGTAACGCCCCAAGAAAATCTGAACTCCAGGTCTTCTTGAAAATCGGCGCATAAATTGTCGCAATTCAATCTGTACAATATTTCGAACGGCTGCCTTCGAGCTAAAATACCAAACGTCTGTTGACGTTTATCGGCCGGCAACAACGTCGACATTTGTTCTGCAAAAACAATAGTACAATTAAAACAAATCATCGATGACTACTTGGGCTTAGGCAATAGTTACCAGTCATTTCGCGTTGACTGCTTTCGATATTCATTGCTAAAGCATTCGACAGACGTGCTCTGAGATTACTTCCCAAACCAGATTCGACGTGAGCGTGCAATTCTCTTTTGTAAACGTTCAGAACCAACGCATCGGAATGGAACGGCGCGTTAAATTCTTCTACTAATACAGACAGTCTTCTAATTTCTTCACTCAATGCTTTTTTCACCTGTAAAAATGGGAAATATTAGATGAAAATTCAGGGGGGGCATTCCATGACAATGTGACGCAGAAATGCAATCGACCCCTCCAATTTTGTTCAAAACTTGTGTACAAGATCCTCCCAGAGGTTAGGTAAAAGAACCACAATTGTTTCGCCCCCACCCTTCAGGCGGCTGGGAGATGAGGTCTTAAAGTCTGAGGTAGGTACCCGACTTTGGAGCCTTATAAATCGAGAGTCGTTAGACTTAGACTAAATCTGTTTGCGCAGTTTTAAAGAGCATCAAAAGTAGATGAAAAATCACGAATAAAAATTTTTGAAAGTTCAAAGTTCAATTTTTTTTCAAAAAGCTCAATTTTTAAAAATTCATAATTTTTTTGAGCTACCAACTAAAAATTCGTAAAAATTCAAGGCGATACATTTTTTAATGCTACTCACAACTAATGATATTTTATTGTGGAATCTCAACGCCCTGTGGGGTTCAGAAGCCCCTAAAATTTGGTCAAATTTCAACAAAAAAATTCAGGTCATGTGACATATCGTTAGTTGTGTTTTTAATGGTGTTGAGCACGAATATCAACTTTGTTTTTGGATCCGACGCCCCACTTCCCCACATTGAGCCCCTCAATTTCCAAAAAAATGAAAAAATCATGTCGCATATGGTTTGTTAGCTTTTCACTTTCAGGGTCGTTGATCTCAAGTATCGACCCAGTTTTCAAGTTCCACCTCATCTTGCCCCCAAAACCCTTTACAGGACTCAAATAATGGTCGCATAAATCCAGATCTTGTAGCACATAGTTTCAAGGTTTTCAATGATGCTGATCATAACTAGCAACTTACTTTTTGATCCGACCCACTCCCCCCTCCCACCATTTTCCCAGATTGGGCTCCATAATTTTGAAAAAAAGAATTAAAAATTCTGTTGCATAAGATTTGTTGGGTTTTCAGAATTATTGATCTCAAAATATCGAAATGGCTGGGGTCAATCCTAAAATGGTGTCCATTTTTTTGGACATGGATATGTCTAATGGCTGGGGTCAATCCTGAAAGTGTCTAAATTTTTGTCCCAATTTCGTGTCCGCAAAAAACGACACAAAATCTTTTAGACATTTTGTCAGACTTTTTTGGACTTGGAAAAATTTTTCAGATTTCCATTGA
>FIZU01055191.1:0-10312 GCA_900064475.1 Pseudococcus longispinus
ACCCTATCTTTGAGGGTCACTCCCGCCGTTCTTCTCATGAATCTCATTTCGGCCGCTGTTATCCTGTTTTTGTCAGACTTCTTTAGCGCCCACACTTCGCTTCCATATGTTATCATTGGGACTGCTAGGGTGTTGTACACTTTTAGTCTGGTTTCTTTCCGTACCAAGTTGTTTCTGAGGGTTCGGTTTATCAGCCCGGCTGTCTTGAGGAACTTTGCGACCTTGCTTCCAACATCTACTTCTCCTTGGTACGAGATATCATTTCCAAGGTATTTAAAACTGCTGACCTGTTCTATTATTTTCTCGTTTATTACAATTTTACTTCTGACTGGATCTTTTCCTATGAAAGCCATTGTCTTCGTTTTTTCTGTTGATATCCTCATATCGTAGGCTTCTGATGTTTTTGTCAATAGGTATATCGATCTTTGCTTTTTTTCGTAGGACCCTTATTTCGCCCAGGGAATCCTTATTTATGGAGGCATCACGAATAAAACACTCTGAAATTTTTTCTTTTAAAAAAAAATCAGTAAAAAAGCGCGAGGTAGCGCGAGGCACGATCGCCTTAGATCATCGAATCTGGAATTTTTATCAATTAAAAGTGTGATGTTTTGGCTGTCAAATGCCGGTTTGCGAAGCATTTTAGCTATAAGTGTTGCCATTCTATTAGAAAAATAAATGTTATACACTTCGTTGGGTGCTATATTGAAACTTGTAGATGACGTATGTAATTCATTCTTTCAAACATAAAAGCAGGACAACTTACGTAAAAATGGTATTTACACGAGGTCGTTGCCCTCTCATCAGAGTACGTGTTGTATTATTTTCATTCTAAAGCCATCAATGAATCATAATCATGTTTTGGAAGAGCCTGGAAAATTTTAAAATGAACATTGACAATGATATTACTTTTTTACAAGTAGGTTTCATTCGTGATTAGGTGATAAGAGTCAGCTGTTTGTTTTATCTGAAAGGCGATATGGAAAAAAATCGCCGGTGAGGGGGTAGATTGAACTCATTTGGAAGAGGTAAACGGATGTTATGAGAATTCTCTCAAAAATTAGGTTCGTAGAGAGTAAAAAATCACAAAAACATGTAAATATTTGTAACACTCGAAAAAAAAAATCAAACAAAGAGAACGAAATTTCAACAAAAATTGATCAATAAAATTGTTTTGTTGCACCAGGTCTGAAATTGCATTAATTATGTTTGTTTGTTTTTTAGGGAGGGGGGAGGGGGCAGAAAAATTTCTCAAGGGATTAGCGAAAGAAAAAATGAATTTTCTGTTTTCAATTTCTGTATGTGTACAAATCTTGAAAAATTAACAATTTTTTACTCTCTTGAACATTTGTAAAATTGACATGAAGTTTTGAAAGGAAAAGGTGGAAGGGAAGAAATAAGAGATTTGAATTAGTTCTAATCGAAAAAAAGAATAGAAAAAAAGGAATGAGATAATATTGCATGGATTTTCACCTAGAGAAAAATTTCCCCATCATGACTATGATTTAGAGCTTCCATCTAGAAATTATGACTTGAATTATAATTATTAGATGACTTTTTATTGAAATGTGAACATGATATGATATTTCAATACGAGATTAATTGAAATAAAATTTTGTCGTAAGTAATGTCGATCTTGAAAAATAATTGGCATGATTGAAATTTTGTGTGGCTTTGTAATCTTTCAACATTTTTTTTGACTTTATAATATATTAAAATTTAATTTCCTCTTTAATAATGTCATTTCGATAAAATATCGTTATGTTGATATCCGAAAATTTTGGTCGTCAATTTTTAGGTGATTTTGTTTTTTTTTTTAAATTCTCGAATCATGAGTTTATTCATATTGAAAGTATAATCTGACAATCGTGAACTGAAAATTGACCTGCCTCAAGGTGCTACCATAATCAGTTATTCGATGGGGGGGGGGGGGAGACTTTGCGAGAAAAAAGAGATTTCATGAAAAGTTTTACAAATTATCTACTATTTTATCAGAATAAGTAAATTTATTGTGCCCTAGTGAAACGGGGGGATGAGTGAATTTTTGCATAAAAGGCATTTAAAAGCTGTAATTTCATCATTTCTTTCATAATTTTACATCAGAAAAATATGATTTTAGGACGTATCATGTAATTCCCACCTCTCTTCAAGAAGGAGGGGGCTCGAAAAACGTTATTTTTACATTTTATTCATTATCTGGGGTACTTTTTAATCGATACGATTGAAAAAGAGATATCACCTCAAAAATAATTTTAAAACATGTTTTGAAAATTTTGAAAGCCCGTAAAAAGACGTCAAAACATATGCATTTAACCAATTTTTCTAATTTTTCATAGTGTTGATGATATATTCTAAAATCTTCAAAAAGTCTTTTCTTCAATTTTTCACATTTTTTTTCATATAAAATTACATTATTTGCCCTTCATTTGATAAAATTATGATGATTTTGCAACTGTTTTTTAACCCCAAAAACCACTTTAAAATAATTTTAGACGATTTCAAAAGGTCATGAAATGGCTACATTTTGGGTGCATTTTTTTTTTAAATCCCACGTGCACTTCGATTTATTTCACACCTCCATGAACTTTTTCTAAATTTTTGGTGGACCCTCAAAAATACGACTATGTTTTTTATGCTTTTTTTACATGCATAAATTACATTTTTGCAATATTTTTTTACTGGCGAATCTGGAAAAAGTTTTTATGGGGCAATGCCTGATACAAAAACATTCGTATGGGGTAAAATGTCCAATTCCCCAATTCGCGGAGTTGGTTTCCTTTATTTTTTAACACCTACGTATGCGCTGAAGTCCTTTTCTTTGACGTTAATAAAATTGCATAACCGGTTTGCCGTAAATAAATCTTACGGATTTGCGAATTACATGTGCCAAAGCATAAAATTGATATTATTTAATCCATGTAAAACCAAAAGTAGATCGTAATTTAGTTTTTCTCTTTTTCAATCGTTTAAATTAAATTTTTCCAATTTCCGCGTTTAGAACTATCCCAGATTCAGGTAATTAAATTGGAATTGATTAATTAAAAAAATGAACTGTTCTATTGGAATACTTAATGTAATGAAATTTCGATATCTCACGAATTAGAAACCAAACGCCATCTATCTGATGACCGACAGACTAGCTTGAAAAACATTTAGTAAGAGGATTATTTTTAATGTAACGCACGTAATGTAGTTCCAGAAAATTACAAGTGAAGCGCCACCTTCTGGGTCGACTTGTATTTATTTTCGCAATGTATTTCGTTGAAAATCAAATATAGGAAAGACGTAACAAAATACTTTGAAATGCCACGCTCTTATACAAATTCCCCAAACTTCTGCAAATGCTTAAAATATTTTTTCAACCTTTGTTTTGGAACTGCTCGACTGTTTCGAACAAAAATTTTCACATTGAAATGTTTTTCCTGGATTTTTCAATGTAAACAGGTTGGATATTTTGCTTCAAAAGGATTCCTGGTGTTTGTATGTTTTTTTTTTAGAGAGGGGGAAGTCCAAAAAAGTGTTTTACTGGTATTATCGTTTAATTTGTTTTGAAAATGTTCACCCGAAAGCTTTCAAAGTTTTTTTTATTTATTTGTTAGTGATATAAAATTTTCACATGATACTGTTTACTAAATAAATAAAGGAGGAAGGGCGGTTTCAGCTTGTTTCATCAACTCTTATGCAATTTATCTGGTAACAAATTGTTTTAAACTGCGTAGGTATTTTTTTACTTTTCGTTCAATTTTAAGTAATTTTAGTTACATTTTGACTGTTTCAAGAAATCAGTGTATAATATTATACCCCCCCCCCCCCCCCCCCCCCCCCCCCCCGAAGTCAAGCAGAAATAAATGAAGAATTTGTGGAAAATTCGATTTTTATTTTAAAACTTGTTAAATTTATATTATGGAAACTTGGTTGACTCTTTAAATGAAAAGAATTGATGACGTAAAAAGAAAATCATATGATATATACAAGGTTGAAACATATTTGAAAAAATATAGGAAATTCAATAAAATTGTACACAAAAGTTGAAAATTTAAAAAAATTTGTAGAGATGAGAAAAGAAATGAAATATGTATATAACTTTAGGTACGTATTAGGAAACAAATATAAAATATAGTGAAAATTTGATCGAGTTTTTGGATTCTTGAAACACATGAAAGTTAAATGAAAAGAAAGAAAATCGTTGCGTAACTTGCTAAAAAAAATTAAAACACATGAAAAAAAGATGAAAAACTCGTGAAAATTGGATACGAAAATTAAAAAATTTCAAAGTCAACTCGACTATAAAAAATTGAAAGAAAATGGTCTGTATTTAGTATAAGATATGATTTTACCACGACCTAACCTGTGAAAAACGTCCCGGAGGTTCTGTGACGATAAAATTCGGCGATAATTTTTAGACATTTCGCCAGACTTTTTTGGACTTGGAAAAATTTTCAGATTTCAAATGGTTTTTTGGACAGAAAAAATCAGAAATCATGCTGACTTGTAAATATTTGATCAGATATTAGCCTTTTTGAAATTGGAAAATTTTAGAAATCATACCAACTTTCCGATATTTTGTCAGGCAAACGTTTTGGTTTTGAAAAAAATACAGAAATCACACTGAATTTTATACATTTTGTCAGACAGCCTTTCACTTAATTTTTTTTAAAAATTGTTCAAGTTTTCAAAATTCAGACATTATGTTAGACTGGATTAACCTGCCTTTTTGAACTAAGGAAAATTTCAGAGATTCTGACTTTCTGTACTTGAGAAAAAGTTTATAAGCTGAGCAGCTAATTTTTTGAACTTGTAAAAATTGAGGCCTGGTTGAGATTTCAAACCATTTTTTGAACTGGAAAATTTCAGAGAGATCACTGTGGCTTTTAGGGAATTTATTAGAAAGAGGTTTACTTGCCTTTCAGACATATTGCGAGAATTTAGTGTTTTCGGACTTGAAAAATTCAAGAAATTCTGACTTTTAGGACTTGTAAAAATTTGAATCATTTCAAAATTTGATTTTTAGACATTTCATCAGACATTATAATAACTTTTTGTTGGACTTTACATAACAATTAGAAGTATATTTGAAAACAAAATCAACCAGGGGATTCAGAGGGTGAGACCCCCTAGCGAGGTCTGAAGGGTCAAGTTTTTTTTATTTAAAAAATTTCAATTGGATTGAACAAGCTTTTCCTTTTCTTTTTTGATTTAAAAATGAATAAGTATTTCATGCGAAAACTTGGCAAATTTTTTGAATTTTTGCAAATGATGAAAACCAAATGAAAATGATTGAAAATCGTGGGTGGCGTAGAAAAAATACCTTGTATCTACTAACCATGAATACGGTTTCGGGGTTCTTTTGATGCAACCAAAATATGCGGTGAAAAATTTCCCATTTTATCGTCAATCAAACTTTAATTCTGTTTCGTTTCGGAGCATAAGGGAGGGCAAGACGGTTGTAAAGAAAACTGAGCGTTTATTTGGGTAATTCGTTTTGTGTTCATTATGTCGAATAAATTTAAAATTCAAAGCATGTTTCCTTTGTTTATCCTTTACACAAAACACCTCATTAACTTCCTTCGTTTGGGAAAGGGTTGTCCGCATCTCTTTTACAAGTCTCTCGAATTATTTACACCACTAATTTAATAATTTCTATTATTTCGGCCCTTTTCGTATCGAACGTGCAAAATTCGTCGGTGTACTCGTGTCTCGGTATAATTTTCCATCAACCTAACGTCCGGGGTCCGTTTTAAAAGAGATTTTTTCGGCAGCTTGGCGGTATTTCGCATTAGTGGTGGTATTTCGAAAGAATATAGGGTGCGTAGGTTCAGATATAAAGCCACGCAGCCATCATCGCTTCCCAGTTTTGGCAAATGTGACTCGTTCAGGTGTTGAATAGGTACTATAACGGTGTAGTATTACATGTTTTTCCTCAAAGAATCTCCGCCCACTGACAACGAAGGTATATTAATGAGAACGTCAAGCAACTCCTGCCGACTTGATAACAAACGGAAAAATTAACGGATTTTTCTTCTCTTAATTAAAGGAAAAAATAAACAGGCTCTTTGTGAAAAGCCATGAATAAACATATAGATTCGCGCGCTCGTTTCATCAATTCTTAAGAGTACGCTAGACGAACTTCATTAAAAGTACGACCCCCTCACTCGTAGTTTTTTTTCTGTGATATTTCCAACCCTCTAATTTATATAAAAGACTCGCTCGTTTGAGAGGGTATGTCGAAATCTTAATCTGATCATGTGGACCGTATAGGACGATAAGTGACATCCCGCAATGCTCGAATTTGCCCAACTTGTAACATAATAAAGCGCCTTATGAAAGGATACGTGTGACTCATACGCGTCCTAATCCGCGCCACGCCGAATTCGTTCGCTAATTCGCGAAAAGAACTTATAATGACGTACTAATTGTTGAATGTGTGGTCTTTTTTCTCTGCCTACTGCTTTTTGCCTATTTGTAATTCTATATTTTGATTTCACTTCGGCTTGGCTTTTTCAAAAGCAATTATAAAACGATTAATGCGCTCGTATGTTTTCAAAGGGTGACGAGGAGGCTTTTATTCGGCGGTGTTATTTTTTAAGCGTGTTTAAGCCCCGGATTGAGATTTTTTTCAAGCGCCGGAATATACATATTTTCGGTTTCGACACTTAACATGTTTATGTTTGGGATAACGTTGTGTGCGGTGAAGCGAAGGGGAGAAAGAATGAATATTCTACGAGCGACGATGATATTTTTAATGCCAGATTTGGGGGTTGCTCGATGCAAATTTCAGAGTGAAAAAGAAGAATTTTCAAGGTTTGGTTACTCTGGGAATTGTTCATTTTGAAAAAAATGTACAGACTATAGAAGACGTGAAATTGGAAAAATCACAATTTTTAAATTTTTAAAAATCGACGAGTGTTGAATTAAATTAGGAAAAAGTGATTTCTGTTCAAGTATCGAGCAAAATATAAGTTCGTATTATTGGTGGAAGGAGTCCACCATGTTATTTTTTCATTGGTACGAATGGGTTCGATGCAAAATAGTTGCATAAAACTGTTAAGATGTAATTTCAAACGTTCTAATTTGAATTCGCAAAGTTGAGAAGTGAACAACATTTCAAATTGAGTTCTCAATTTTTCAACCAGAAATGCTACTTTGACAAATTTTTTCTGATTTTTTTTTAGCAAAAAGTTTTAATGTGACGCTTGAGAGATGACTTTTTGAATTTGAAAATTTTCAGGTAAGTTATTCTGGTTTGTGAACTTGGGAAAATTACAATGAACATTTTTTAGATTTTTACTCTTTGATGTAAGAAAAATTGAGAGATTCTGATTTTTTGAATTATACATGATTCGATTTGTTCTTCTGTGAAGGGGAGTTGAGTTTGTCCTAGGAATTCAACATTTTTGGGGGAAAAAAACTGCATTACTGACTTTTTATTGAAATTTTAAATGATCTTTTTAGTAGAATTTGGCATTATTTTCAACATATTTATACGCTAAATATTATGCTAAATGCTAGTTGCCGGTTTATCTATGCTAGAAACACTTCCTTTGTGTTAAATCTATCAAAAAGTTACCAATTTGGCAACACTGCTTAGCCCCTTCAATTCTCAAATTAGGCAAAAAACCATCAGAAAAGAATTTATTTTATTTTTGATTTTTTGAGACGATACCTCATTCTTAAGATAACAGAAAATTTTAGATTCCAACTTTTTTGAATACAGATTCGCCCCTTCAAATTTGAAGATATGCAGTATGTTCGTCCAACTTTTTTTTCAGTGTTTCTCAGTTATACTCAAATTTCTGAGATGAACAACCACTTACCACACACTACCAATAACAGCCTCTTAATTACCCCCCCCCCCCCCCCCCCCCCAAAACTTGTTCAGAAATTGAGACCGTCCTCAAGCTCGTTCTCTTTTTGAGAATGGAAGTGAGGAAAGTTGATGAATTATTGAAAAAAAAAATGATAAAAACCTTGAACAGAAGTTTTAATCGAAAATTTCTTTTCGTTGTTTTTATTTAATACAGTAGAGTAACAGTGGTTTGAGGAACTGAGTAATTTTTTCAAAAAAGTAGTTCTCACTTCCTCAGATTACGACTCCTTAGTTTTTTTTTGTACAAAAAAAATGATGGAATCTCGTCTATATAATTTTATTTGGCGATTTTTTGAGTTAATTTATTATTATTCCTAAAATTATTGGAAGATAATAAAGAAAAAAAAAGTATTTTTTCACTTAACTTCCTCAAATTTGAGTAAACTGGATTTAAGTACGTTTTTTTTTTTTTTTTGCAGATAGTTGAACTTGATTTCTACCTTTATTTTAATTTTTTTTATTTACCCATCACTTAATTTACAAATTAAGATTTATTTACGGCAAACCGGTTATGCAATTTTATTAACATCAATGAAAGGGACTTCCAGCACATAGGCAGGGGTTAAAAAATAAACGAAACCAACTCCATGGATTTAATTATTTTTAATTTTAATCTGTAATTTTGGTAGTTGTTGGGAAGAGAGGGGTGGGGTGGGGGTTATTCATACATATTTGTTTTACTCCGGTACTGTTGTTGTGAGTTTTTGATTTTTTTTGTTTCTTTATTTGTAAAATCAAAACGTTTACATGATTTCACGCTTTCCCATTCTGATATACATTTTTTGGGACAATTGATTCAATTTTATGTTTAATAAAGAGATTCCACAAATTAAAAATTTTTTGGTCAAGTTAATGATGTAATGGAACATTTGGGGGGGGGGGGTTGGGTGGTTTATAAACCATGTGAAAAGTCACGGTTTACGAGATCTGAAAACTGACACTTCAGTCAAAACTTCAGTTTCTTAAAATTTTTCGTTACAAAACTTATAAAATTGAGAAGCTTGTATCGTTCAAAAAAGTGTATTTTGAAAAGGAAAAAATTTATTGATTGATAGAGAAGGCTAATTTTGATTTCTTTTTCCAGAAAGAGAAATTCTGACTTGACGTCAAAAGAACGTTGTAAGACACACAGATCTAAAAATTGACCCTAAAAATCAATTTCTATTATTTTGAGAAGTTAAAATATAATTTTTCAAAAATTTGATGAAAATTTTGAATGAAATTGTCTTAATTTGGATATTTTTATCCAAAAAGTTAAATTTAGAGAGGTTTGAAAAAATTACTTTTTCCTCAATTGTTTATAATTTGAAAAAAAATGTTTTGAGAATAATTTTTTTCAAAATGGTCATAATTTGTAGATCAAATTACGTTAGATGGTCGTTCGTGTTCCGTTGCATACGAACTGTATGATTTTTTTTCAGTATAGCGAAGCATATTCAGAGTTTTTGCTCAAATTTATCAAAAATATGATTTTATGACCAAATTAATCATACCTGCTTAGGTACTCATATTCTGTTTTTAATTTTTTAAAAATTTTTAAAAAAATTTTTTCAGACAAATCTGAAATATGTAAGGAATACCCATGAAAAAATGAAATTGGTCTATTAAAAAAAATTGAAATTTTGATCATGAAATCCTTAATCAAATTTTTGAATCCGAAATTCCTTTATGTAACTGGATCCAATATATTCTTTTTTCATGTGATCTTATAAGATACATATAAGTAAATGAGCTCAATTGGATCAAATTACAACAATTTTTGAAGTGCCATCTCTGAAAACGAGGAGTATAGAGGTGAAAAATCGTTGAAAAATATCTATTTGGGTCATACCATTTAATGTTTTTAAAATATTTAGTCACTTTTTTACTCTTTTGAACACCATTACCCCCACCCCCTCTCCTTCTCAAAGACCCTGTCAAATTAAGATTCAAGAAAGCAGCTTGCTACCTCTTGGTACCTAAATGTAACATTGCATTTTTAGTTGAGAAAATTATGTTCAAGTCAGAAAATTTGAGAAATACCTAGATCACTTTTTTTCGACAGATTTTTAATTCAAGTCGAAAAAATTACAACTGAGTTGAAATTTTTAAAATTTTTTCTCCTTCAGTAATATAAATTTGGTTTGCCCCTGCCACGTTCTAAGAAATATTCCAAATCGACCAAACGTATTACCTATTCATCAGTTAATTAAATTCTTTATTAATATTACGAATAATCCGGAGTCATTTATATTAATGGTATAAGTCAAGAGACCAAAGACAAAAAAAAGATAAAGTCTGAGCAGTGTGTTTCTACACTGAGAGAAATGTTTGGTAAAAGTATAGTAAAAGTTACTCTAATATATCAGGAAGTTACACCAATTCTTGATTTATGGTAAAATTTACTATACTCATATAGTAAAATTTACTATAATTATGGTAAAATTTTCTATAATTATGGTAAAATTT
>FIZU01055192.1:0-18184 GCA_900064475.1 Pseudococcus longispinus
GGGGGGGGGGGGGGGGGGGTGATGAAATATTGCAGGTCGCTAAAAAAAAAAATCAAGATTTTTGAATTACAAAAAAATAAAGTAGTTACTCTCTACTTGGTACCAAAACTGGACCTAAAGGGTCCTTATTGATGCAGAAAAATTATTTCCATTAAAAAAATTGAAAATTTTTCATCGTAATGTTACCAACTTGCGATGTTTATAACTTATAAAAAATCAGAATTTTCTTAATTTTTTATGGTATAAAAATTGCGAAAATTGAAAGTTTGCATAGGGTTGTTTTTGAGGTAAAAAAGCATTATCATTTTATGAGTTAGGAATTAATTATATCAGATCAAATTAAAAGAATGTAATTTTATTAAAAAAAAACTGAAAAATTGTAAAAAATTTTTTTTGAAGGTTTTAAGAAATGCTAACACGTCGAAAATTTTGAAGAATTCCTAATCTGGTTCCTTTAGACATTTTTTCCTTGAAATGCATATTTTTTATTGCCTTTTTATGGGTTTTAATGTTTCCAAAACTAGTTTTAAGATCATTTTTGAAGTCACAAAATTTGAAAAAATTGTATATATTTAACATTCATATTCAAAATTCTCTGTAAATTAACAAAATAAAAGAATATTACTCTCGATTAAGTCTGGACAAGAGAGAGAAGGGCAGATGGGAACTTTTGCCCAGGGCTTGGTCTGCAGAAAGGAGCCCGAGAAACGAGAGCTTTTCCCCCTCGACGACTAGTTGGAGAAAATGACGAAATTTCCAGTTTTGAAAGCCTATTTCTTCAAAAGTGTTGGCCTTCGCTTCAATCGACAAATTTTGTATTATTTTGGCAAAATCTCCTCTCGTTTTGCTAGATTATGTATATGACATTTTTGAGACTGAAATTGGCCTTATCTCACGAACAAAGGTCGAGATCTAAAAATGGACACCGGATTCGAAATCAGCGACCTCAAATTAGTAAATGAACAAATTTTTTAATACCTAATCGTCAAAAATCGAAACCCAAGTTTTGAGTAAATTTTTAAAGCTGTGATTATGCAACTCTTGCACCAAAGTAAGTTTGGTTGCATACTCCGCAGGCGATTTTAAAAATATTTTTTCACATTACAACCAATATTTTTGAAGGAAGAATTTTTATTTTACATTGTTTTTACATCAATGCGTAGTTTGCAGCATTCTTCATTGGTCTTTGCCTCTGATGTGCTGCACATGAGTAATTTGCAGCACTCCTCATTGCACTTTTTTTTGGAGGTGCTGCGCACGAGTAATCTGCAACATTCCTCATTGGACTTTACGTCTGAAGTGCTGCGTAAGTGAGGATGCTGAGTGACTAATTTTCACTCTAGAAATTTGTTTATTTTTACAAAATAGTGGATACCAATTTTTTTACATTTTATATGAAATCACGTTTTTCCTCAACACTACTCCCTCTCATGGGCCCGGATTTCCTCTCCATGGCCCTGCTCACAATGTAGGTACTGGTGAAAGAGTTTTGTTTCTGATAGGTATTTTCCAAGGTTTTCCAGGAGTTGAGAAATTTCAACAAATTATTTTTAAAAAATGGAGTGAAAGTCGTGGTTAGAATTTTTTTTCTTGAAACCCAAAAATGAATGCAACAGGGTCAAAAAAATAAAACTATAAAAAACAAGTTTTTCGCCATTTTTCCTCCAGGTATAAATTTTATCACATTTTCTGATGGAGTAGCATCAAAATAGGGGTTGGATCTCAAAAAAATAGTTTTTTTCATCAAGTAAAAATACCTATAAGAGTCGATTCAAGAATGTTTTTTTCAATTTTGATTTCTTAAAAAATGTTGCACTCACTTCTGAGCCGTGAAAAAAAAGGGCATCACAAAATTTTGTAAAAAAACAATTCAGCCACGTCCCCCCTCAAAAAATTTTTTGGTGATTTTTTTGAAAATTTCAAAGGGCGAAAAAATTAAGAAAATATGAATGGATTTTTTTGAAGGGATTTCCATACATAGATGTACTCACGTGGTGTACAATTTCAAAATTTTCAACTCACCCCTCCAAAGATATAGCTGCGTATTTGATTTTTGATATACAAGGGATGATAATTAAGGAATGGGTGGTGGTGGAGGATGAGTTCAAAAATTTGGCTGATGAATTTTTACATGAAGAGTAACATTTTAGACCATTTTCAATCAAATTTGGGTCAAGGACCATTTTCACCACCTTACTCCAGAAGACCCTTTGGTAATCATGTCCCTCCATCTGACAGTTTTGTCTGTTTTTCAATCTTTTGGACCTTGGGTGCCATTAATTAACCATACCAGCCCATCTATTGTCCCTAAACCTAGCCAAGTGTCCTGCCCAATTCCAAATTTTACACCAACTTTGTTTAGAACACCCTGTCATACTTTAGAAAGTCATTTTATTACTCTTGTTCTAATTTAGCCTTTTTTCTAAACCCAATAATCGACCTCTCTCTCATCCCAACTTGAACCCCTCTCTGAAAAAATCCTACCCAGCACCATGACACCCTGTATACCGCCAACGATTTTATACCAACGCATAAGTGTACCGAGCTCGGTACACGAGACGAGAGAGAAAAAGGTGCGCGTTCGAGTTGTAACACATTTCATGATGGCCGACTTTTAAGAAAATTTAATAATACTGTTATAAAGACTCACAGACGCACCACTACCAACATTCAGCGCCAGTTTTTCGTACGGCTTAAAATGTATGCACACGTTGACCCGAACATTATCGGCGGAAAACAACCGGTAATCACGAAAAGGGTACAATCTACTACGTGAAAATCTACCCGGCGTAATATTTCGCTCTATGTTCTTTGTTTTTTTGTATTTTTTTTTCGCCAACGTCATCTCCGTTTGTTTAACTGTTGTTGAAAATTTGTTGTACAACGTTGTTAAAATGCTACTACAGAGATACGCGATGCCTTCTCTTGAAATTATAGTATGTGTATAAGGTTTAACTAATTAAAATAGTAAGCTTTTAGTGTGGGCTTTATTTCAAGGTCCTTAATTACCGCACAGCAAGTTATATACGCACTGTCACTGAACAATTTATCAAGATATTTTGAATACATAAAATTATGCGGATGCTTTTTTTTTTCCTCCTCTTGCTTTATTTCTTTGGAAAAAATACCTGTCAACCGCAAATAGTAGTAGGTATCGTTCTCGCGATAATTTTTTCTCTTTTATTCCTCCCTCATCCTTTGCCAACTCGGCAGCGGCAGCCTTTCCTCGGGCGTTTTTTTTTCTCCCTAAAAAAACGAAAAGTCTCTCGTACGTTACGTACTTAGCTACGATTGGTCTGTGTGTAGACGCGTGCCATACATGCATACTTACGTATACATTTTTACACAATACCATATACGTACTCATATTTACCTACACTTATACGCCGGTGTATGTAGAAGTGCGTAATAGATTCGAGAACGTGGTGGTGTGTGCGATGCGATGCGAGAACCGAGAACGAGAAGATCTTAAATTCAATATATATACTCGACGAGTAGACCTACTTTTTAAAAATGACATATTGACACATTTCGCTCGTTATAAACCCTTTGCCAAGTTTCCACACGTATTCTCCATCTGTCAATATATATATCCCTTCAAGGGTGTACAGAACAACATTTTTTTCTTTGAATTAAATTTTTAATCTAAAGTCTACAAGCCTCTCTCGGCGCATCGACGACGATACCGTACAAGTTTGTTTCTTGCGAAAATTTTCAAACAGATTTAATGCTTTGCCAAATTGAAAGTCTGTCAGAAACGTCGTGCTCGTCAAGTTTTATGTATACGAAATGAAATTTATCTATTGTAACATGATTAAAAGCGGAGCGGACGTTAAAAATGTATGGTAGCCGTCCATAATGCAAATCTCTCTCCCATCCCCTCCCCCCATCTCTCCCTCGCTAACCCCTTCGCATATAGATTCGTCTGTTCCGTTGGCACAAATGATTTCAATACAGAGGCGAAATGCTATGCTACATGGCTACAGAACGTTGCCGTTGTACATGGTGTGCTGTTACGCGCAGCTCGTTCAATTTTCACGGTGTGTTAGTCAAAACTCTTAATTGAAATATTATGTGTAAGTAGTAAAGTGTTTCTATCTTACTGTGATTACATTAACGGTCTTATACCAACAACAATAAGCTTTTGAATTGGTTTCAACTTTGAATGTACCGCAAGCTCGGTATGGTATATTGTATTTCATCCGTAGCCTTATACCCTTCCCTTGTTTTCCGCGTGTACCGTAGCCAAACTCTTTTGTAGCACAACAACCCCGACGAGTTGGGATTTGGGAAATCATCGTTCATAATTAATCGGCGAAAAAAATCCATAAGTTGGGGGATGCGGTAACGAGTTGATTTTGTGGGGAACCCCTGTAGGGATAGGTGACACATTGAGGATGGTGGGTTGTCTGGAGTGGCATGTTTTTAATGAGGTTGCATGCTTTTTTTTCTGCAGTAATTGACGAAATTGAGAGATGATAGCAAATTTTTGCATCAGATTTCATCTGCTACCAAGTTGGTGAAACAAAAAAATTATTGATTATTGGCGCAAATGGAACAAAGTCAGTTACTATATTCTAAAGGTCTGCACAAAAAGCTTCACCGATCAAATCTAAGTAAAGGATCACCATGTTTTGCAATGTTTATGCAACGTTTTTCAAAGTTTTCATATTTAGGATATGCTTTTGCTCTGGCCAAACCTGTAAAAAACGACACGTTTCATCAGGGCCCTCACATCAAATTTTGGGAACAGGGACAAAAAATTTTACAAGGGCCCTATTTTGTTAAAATGAGGAAATGTATTGAGCCCGAACGAAGCGAGGGCGAAAATTTTTGCAAAGAATTGGAATCAAAACCTGAAATTTCATAATTTTTTTCAACATTTTTATCGTCAAGGAAAATTTGAAGAAGTTACCCATGTATACTAGTGGAAAATGCAAATAAAACATGACATTTTCCGTTTCACCGGGCCCCTAAAACCCCCTGGTACAGCTGTACCACCTGTACCCCCCCCCCTTTGAGGGCCCTGCGTTTCACGATGAAATTCCATGACGATATCTTTTAGACATTTTGTCAGACTTTTTTGGGCTGGGAAAATTTTTTAGATATCCACTGACTTTTTGAACTTGGAAAATTTCAGAAATCAGGGTAACTTTTCGACATTTTGTCTGGTCGACTTTTCGGGCTTGGACGATTTCAGGAATCACGCTGACTTCTAGACATTTTGTCAGACTTTTTTGGATTTGAAAATTTTTTAAGAAATAAAATTAATTTTTGGACTTGAAAAATTTCAACTTTATAGACTAGGAAAATTTCAAGAAAATTCCAAATCAGAATATTGGCAGATAGCTTTTCACCTAACACTGATTTTTAGACATTTTTTGTTTTTTTTCAACTTGCTGACTTTTAAGACATTTTTTCAGACTTTTTTGGATTTGAAAAATTTGAAAATTTTCATTCAATTTTTGGACTTGAAAAATTTCAGAAATCATGCTGATTTTTGAAAAAATTTCCAGGTTTCAAACGATTTTTTAAATATTTATGAAAAATTTTATCAATTGTTAGTTGACTTTTGAACTTGGAAAAATTTTTATTGTTTCAAAATTTGGCTTTTAGGCATTTCAGGAGGCATGAGGAGAGTATGGAAATAGAAATCATCATGGTGGTTTGGGAGAAGGGGGACTTATATCCCTTAGACATTTTATGGGACTTAAAACTTTTTGATTTGGAAAATTTTAGAGAATTTGCTGACTTTTACACATTTTGTCAGACTTTGGACTTTTTAGATTTGGAAATTTTCTGGAATTCTGACTTTTCAAACTTCGAAAAAAATTTGAAGGGGCGGCGGATTTTTTGAACTTCAAAAAATTTAGATTCGATGGCTTTTAGACTTTTTTTCTGACATTAGGCTTTCTGGACTAGGAGGAAAATTGTTCATATTTCAAACGACTTTTTGAACAGAAGACTTCAGAGATGGCGCTGACTTTTACATATTTTGTTACACCTTTTTTTGGACTTTTAGTCATTTTGTCAAACAGCATTTAACCAAGGTAATTTTTTTAAATGCATAAGTTTCTAAAAGTCAGACGTTATATTACGCTAGATTGATGTGACTTTTTGACCTTGGAAAATTTCATAAATTCTGACTTTTAGACATTTTGTCAGACATTATTATTTTTGAAATTTCAAACGACTTTTTGGACTTTGAAAAATTCAGAATTCATGCTGAGTTGACATTTTTCAGGCAGCTTTTAAACTTTTTACACTTGGAAAATTTTAGACATTTTGTCAGACACTAGACTTGACTTTTTGCACTTGGAAATTTTTTTATGAGATTTCAAACGACTTGTTGCAATTGGTGAAAAAAATCAGAAATCACGCTGACTTTTTAGATATTTTGTAGCATAGAAATTTTATTGCATCAATCTGAAAATCAGACGCAAAATTCCCCAAATGTGACTTTTCAACATTTTTTTGACTTGAAAAAAAAAAACAGAAATCACGCTGATTTTTAGATATTTTGTCTGGCAAAAATTGTATCGAAACGATTTGACTTTTTAGACTTGGAAAATTTCGAAAACTCCTAATTTTTAATTTTTTTTTCTGGTTGGAATGAGTAAAAGCATATCCTATGTTCAATACTTTCATATGTAGTATAGAAACAGAGCCAACCATGAGGGATATAGGGGGCAGAGCACCTCTGGTGAGGCTCAAAGAGCAGAATTTTTTGTTATTTTTTTCAATATTCCATCATAGTTAGAACCAAATTTATGAGGTTATCATGAATCTGGCCCAAAAAAAATTATCATCTGAAGAATGATCGTCATTTTAAAAATTATTGCCACCAAATGATTGTTATTTTGAAAAAATTTTCCACAAAATGATTATGGCACTTTAAAAAAGTTTGCCATAGAATGATTGTCATTCTAAAAATTATTATCATCAAATGATTACCTATGATTAAAAAAATTATTGCCATCGAAGATGATTGTCATTCCAAAAATGATTGCCTCGAAGCCCTCGATGATCGAATTGTCATTTTTTAAAATTTTACCATTAAATGATCGCCACTTTAAAAATTTTGTCGTCGAATGATTGCCATCTCAAAACATTTGCCACCAAATGATTGTCATTCTTGAAATTATTGCTATTAAATGATTGTATAGTTTCAATAAATTATTGCCATCAAATTATTGCCATTTAAAAAAATTTTCATTTAAAAAGGGGCCTCGACCAAAATTGGGTCCTACGTTGTAAAATTCCTAAATATGGTTTTGATCATAGTTTTACAAATATTTTAGCATGTTTTGATCACCAACTTTCTGCAAAATCATTCCAAAGTAGGTACATACAACCATGCATTACAGTTTCAATATTTTGGTTCATTTTTGCAATGTTTTGCCATTCTTTACTGGATGATCTTTTTTTGTAGAGTTTGACACATTGATTTCTGAATTTCTTCCCAATCATATTGCAGAGCATTTTTTGCAATATTTTCAAGTAGGTATTATATTGCAATTTTTTCTCATCTTATTCCAAGAGAAGATCAAAAGTTGACATTATTGAGGGAACGGTATAAAAATTGAAAAAATTCCGACTCGTGGAATTTTTACCTATTTTTCCTTCTCAGCTGCAATTTTTTTTCACTCAATGTTCAAAATTGTTTAAAAAGAAGTTTAATTTTCACAAATTTTTCAACTCAGACATGATTTTTCTAAAAAAAATTAAATATTTATCGCCATGGAAATGCCCTCTGGTTAACGTTATGTCCTAGTTTTCAAAAATTTACAAAAATTAGTCATTTTTGATATTTCTGGTAGGTATTCAATTTTTAATAATTTTAGTAATATTATTCGTTGTTGGTAAATTTTTACTCAGCATGTCTTAAAATTTTCTATTTTAACTGCTATTAAATACTTACCATAAAAAAAGCAACAAGACAAGCCATCTCACTTTGAATTTTTCAGAATTAATTTTTTTTATTGTTCCTATGGTGATTCAGAAATTTTCTTCTGTAGACTATCAACTCAATTTTTTGATTAAAAATTCCAGCCATTTTCATTTTTCCAAATCCTGTCTATTGATTAACTTTCTGCTCAACCTGACCATCATAATTTTTCACCCTTCTTACAAATTGTTTTCCACCTGTACCTTCTAAGAATTACAATTCGCACCGTCGCAATGTAAAAATCATAGCTCTACGAGAAAACCCAACCAGCATAGGTAGTTAATTGATAACGCACAGAAGCGATAAATTCGTAGGTAGTAGGTAGCTAGGTACCCAACACTTTACTGCACAAAGTTAGAACAGTATAGGAAAAGGAAACACGTAATTACATTTTATATGCACTTTAATTACACTGCCATTTGTGGATTATTAATTCAAAAAATTATTTCTGCGGTAGATAAAACGTCAAATGGAAGAGCTATAAATTTTCGCACTAAATGTTTCTTCGTGTTGTACAATGAGCATTCTGCTCCGGTGCAGCGAACTTTTCACATTGTTAAAATTGATAAACCCAACGCCTACTAATCCATATACAACATTAACCGGTAAACCGAATAGGTAAACTTTTTTTCTGAAAAAAAAAAAAAGCGCACACGAGTAAACAGAAAAGCGCAAGAAACGATTTCAACGCAGAAAAAGGCCGCAACCTTAAAAAGACTTACGAGCTTTGCGATTACCTTTAAAGGCGTAAAATTGCCGGGGTATACCTAAGTATTTCATTTTTAACTGTTATCTAAATTAATTCCAAAGTAACGGTTCAAATTAGGATTTCTCGTTTTTCGAAGGTGTATGGCGAGTTGGCGAGTTTTTCGGTACATTCGTTTGTAATTACGTAGTCTGCGTTTTAAATTTGATAAAACGGCGAGATAAAGAAATTGCCATGTTTGGTGCGGCATGGCCGTTTTGTTGTTTTTACGTGCTTCGTATTGCTCCTCGTTCGGTGTATATCTAATGGTTATCAGTGCTTTGGTATACAATGCTAATTTAAATCCGACCGCATATTTAAAGCGCGCCAAAACAAGCGTACGTAAAGTCACGACCACCATATTCGATTTAATTTGTTAAGATGACCGATTAAAACATGGCTACTTTAATAGCGTTATAATTTCACGATGACAATGAATTCTCTTTGGTTACGAGACTCGGCAAGATGGAAAAATTCGCCAGGTCTTGAAACTGAGATGGCACAGCAACGTTCAAAGGGTAGCTAGATATCCCTTCCTGTAATAAATCAAACGTTATGTCCTCCTATCTTCGATTCGTGTAGCCTAAATTGTTCTACAATCAATTCTACGATTCAAAACAAAAGCCTGTATCCATAAGTCTTATGATATATCGTCCTCAATACCCAGATTCCATAACAAAACATCTATCTACTGTGTATTTTTCAAAAACTCCAACGAATTACCTATCTGATAAATTCCGAACCTCTTAATTACGTCATGTGCACACCGCTAATGGCTTAAATTACCACCTAACGTCCGTCCTATAGACGAAAATAAAACATAACCCAGCTTTTTATTTAGGTTTTTTTCACCATCTTGCTACCGACACATTAAAGGTTTAAGGAAGTTGAAAGTTTTATTTTGATATGCCTCATGTAGCAGATGAATTTCGCTTTTAAAGCTCGTCGAGTGAAAGATTTGGAGCGCGAGAGGGAGGAGGAAACGATGAATAGAGTCAAAACTTATGACCCCGATGCGATGGTTTAATTCACGGTTTTACGACCCTCATTTAATGCTTAATTCATAAAAATAAGAAGGGATCGAAGCGGCGTTTAATGAGAATAAAAAAGTAGTCTTTTATTTTGAAAAATGAAACTAATAAATGGCTGGGTGTTTATTTTGAATTTATTTTCAATTAAGAGTATGCTGGAATTTTTACCTTCCTGTGGCATTGTGTGGCATATACCAATCTATGGTTCAAACACGTTATTATTAATGGAATTTCTCAATTCAGTACAGTCGTAAAAGGAGGACGTACTTGAAGAAAAAATGAGCTGAAGTTTTATTTTTTTAAGGCCTCCTTTTTCCAAAGGTCCAAAATAGGGTGGGTCATCTTTTTTTTTTTTTTTGGAAAGTTGGAGGAAGGATTCGAAAAAAATTGTGGGTGACGTCAAAAGATCGTGGAAAAATTTTTGGGTCCCTGACTTGAGCCAACATTTTTCAGATAGAATGAGGTTCAATATTCGCATTGCTACCATAGAAGGATGAAAAAAATCCTGATTTTTCCAGATTTTTTAATAGATATTCGGGTGATTTTTGTACATGGCCAAAGGGTTGTTTCTGAAGATATCTCGAAACTGAATAAAAAAGCCTCTTCAATTACACGAGATTATCTTATAATTTGATGTCATTTCGCAGCAATTTGAGAACCCCTAAAAAAGTAAAATAGTGTCAGGGTTGTTAAAATCATCTAAACACCCTTGAAAAAATCAGGAAATTTTTTTCACTCTTCTATGGTAACAATACGTCCAACTATCCACAAAAAATGAATTTTTTTTTGAATTTTTGACAGCTTTAAAATTTTGAACTCCACTTGCAAAATGTTGGTTCATGTTACAGATCCAAAAATTCTCCTAAGGTCTTTTAATGTCACTCAGTGATGAGCAGATCCACTCCTAAAAAATTTAGATCCAGATCAGATCAGATCTAACACAAAAGATCAGATTTAAAGATTCAAAGATTAGATACTCAAATTTTAAGGATCTTTGATTTAAAGATCCTCAAAATATGAATCTTTAGATCCAAGATCCGGAGATCATTTCTCCATTTTTTGTTTTGAATTTAAACTATGCTTTGAACGAATACCTAAGGGTTAATAACTTGAAATTTGAAAAGTTGAAATGGATTTTTAAATTTTTTTTTTTGAAATTGAGAAGATCTAAAGGTCATAGATCAGATCTACGAATTGCGGAGTATCTGAATTATAGATCCAGATCTAAAGATTCTGGGATCTGCCCATCACTGACGTCACCTCACAATTTTTTTCCGAATCCTCCCCTCTCCCCACTTACTAAAAAAAGTCAAACATGATCCACCCTGTCCCTGGCTCACAGCCATTTTCAAAAAATTTGATTTTTTCTAAATCTAAGGCCCCAATTGAAAACTTTTTCAGACAAAAATTATAGATCATATTTTTTTGAATATTTTTGGTCATAAGAAAAATTTCGATCCGGCCCCTCCCTCCCTGCCAATTTTGCAAATTATTATTAAAAAGGACTGTAAAATTAAATTTTTTGCATTTTACTTCAAAATGATGAGAAATTGAACCATCTTTCAAATAACAAAAGTTGCAATTGTCTTTTTTTCAAATTTCTAAGACGATTGAAAGGGTAAAAGTGAGAATACAACATAACTTATTCCACTGGTTTCCCTTAAAAATCCAGGGGGGTTCGCACTGAAACTAAAAAAATGGAAATTCGAGCATTTTTCATGTTTTCCCCCCCCCCCCCAAACGATGAACGATTTGAATAATTTTAACTTGATGCAATAGAAAACACAGTGCATTTTACATACGATTTTTTTTTTTTTTTGAAAAAAGATGACTCTATGGGTGTGTTTTTTGGTACCTACAGGTGTTTCTTTCATGATTTCGAAAAACTTGTTATTTTGAATAGGTCAGAGTTCAACTTTGCACAATTTTGGCTTGAAACAAAAAAAAATTCTACCAATTGATAATTTGGAAGATTAGCAGGGAAGGAAGGGAGGAATCGAAAATTTTGTAATGAACAAAAATGTTCACAGGCTTATGATGCATAACTTTTATTTGAAAAATTTTTCAGTATGAGACACTGACACGTTTTTTTCAGAAGAGACGAACCTTTGAAAGAGGGGTGTGTGATTTTCGATACACGTGCATCTTTCAATATTCTAAACAACTTTTATTGTTTGAAAAATGGTTCGATTTAACATAAATTTTGATGTAAAATGGGAAAAATTGAATTTTACAGTCACTTTGAATGATAATTTGCAAAATTGGAGGGGAGGGAGAGGCCAGATTGAAAAATTGTTTATACTTAACTAAAAATATTAACATAGACATGATGCATAATTTTTGTCTGAAAAATTTTTCAATTGAGGCCTTAGGTTCAGAGATAGGAATATTTTTTGGTAAAGTTTGTGGATTCTTGGAAAATGGGACTCTTAAAAATAATATAACCTCGGCTCATTTTTTTCAAAACACAATCTTAAAATCGTTTTAACTTTTCAACCCCACGGAACTTTCATTCGAGACCTTAGGTACTAATTAGGGATTCCACCCTTCGATTTATTCAATTAACCGTTGACAATCTGTAACACAGAAAACAATACGACTGCGTAAAATCAGGAAAAAAGAGCCGACGAATTTCAATAATAAAATATCATGAAATCGTCTCGCTAATAACAACCAAGAATCATTCTTAAGGGTAAAAAAAATCTGCTATTTCTGGCTGTAATATCGGTTCATTCATTGGCTGACGGCCAATTTTCTATTCACTATGAAAAACGTAGTATGAAGCAAAGTTTGAACTTCTTCGGGTAAACTTTTCGAGCCAAATTTTCTTCACGCTTGTACGGTTGACGATATGAAATGCTTTATTTAGTTTGCGAATGCCTTTTTCCCTTTATGCTGCGTAAAAATACTCTTTTTCTTCAATAAACCTTGCCTATGTTTTTGTTATTTTAAAAGGTTTGCAATTTTTCATACTAAATTAAAAGCCAGCTTAAATTATTTATTCGCTGAACTCGACGATCCGATATCGCCTTGTTTAAGTGGTTTATGAAAGAATTATGAAATCCGATCGTTATAAAAGATTCTCCCCCGAAGCCTTTACCATATAAAGAGGTATTTTCTTTACAATTTTTATAATTTGTTTGATCCGAGTTCGTTAAATATTAAAATAACATTATTATCGTGTACTTTTCATACCTCTAACGTCATTTTGATAACGTTCGAAGCGCCATCATCACGAACTAACCTGACGCTAGCGAGTTTATTATTATTACGATAATTTTAATCTTTTTTGTTGTCCGAATATCGTAAAAATATTACCGATAGGTTATTTTATTCGTTTACAATATTATTTCATCCGAATTGATCATAAATTGTAAAAAAAACACGATAATTGATACTAATAAACCTTCGAGTTTGTTTGTTCAATAATTGGTTCGTAAACGATATTGTTTTTTGTTTACATTATCAACATTATCATTCGTTATCAAATAGTGAAAGTTCCCACTTTATTTATACGTTTTAAAATGTTGAAAAAGCTCTAGAAATCGTTTAAATACCTCGATAATTCGAACGTATCGAGTGAGCAATTAACTGTAATTATGTAAGCCATCGAAAATCGGCTCAAACTTGTACTTCGGTTTAGTTTAACGTTAGGTTAGTTTACGTTGGCTGTGTTGTGTTTCGCTATCGTGTTCTTATCGAAGTTATCATTAATAGAATTAGTGTTTCATCGCGTACTTATATCGAGTAATTTGCGCCTCTTTAATCAGTTCCCAATTCGCAATGGATTGTTGAAGCAATATAACAAGATAGTGAATCATCGTCGGGTATGTTACTACAGCGATTGTACGACCGTAGTTATTTTTTCTTCCTGGTTGGAACTGTGAAATCTGAACGAATACCTGTTCGAATGAGACCATTTGAGGGCTAGGGTAGGATTTAATTCGAAAAATAATTACTCCGAAGTCGAATTGGCTTCTTACGGCTAGTTTTCTAGAAAGCAATTTACTGCTGGTGATTAGGGGTTTGTTTTTATGTCTACGTACGTTCGTATTTCTAAATTGAATTTACTACTACGAATCATCGCATCTGATCCTTTCTAGTTTATTACAACAATCTTATTACAAGGTGTGCGAGTGTGTTATGAAATATGATGTACCACATGTGTGTAAATACTACACGACTATATAGCTATCGTACGTATAGGTATTTAGGTAATAGTACAGCAGATTGTATTGAAATCGTTGCTAACTATACAGGTACATCGTCGAATTGAATTCATAGCTCGTTATTGTTTCGGGTTAAAATTTTTGCAAAACGACGAGCAAAATTGATTATGTTTTGCTAATTTGTTAGAACGCTCCCTAAACCATTAATCAAATTAACAAGATTAAATTAAGAATAAAACAACGAATAATTTATCAACAATAATATTCGCTTAGTAAAATTCTAAGACAACAAAGAGACGAGCCATTTTGCCAAAGTTGTTGCAATTAATACGCCGAGCCGGTTGGCTTTTCGAGAATAAAATGCTGTTTTAATCTGTATAAAATGTCTCCCATTTATCGCATCGATTCGGATATTGCAACGTTTGTACGATAATTTCGTGGGCTAAACTAGGGCCATGCTTTTTAAACGCTTTAAATGAATATTTATCTTCGGTTTAATAGCTTCCTAGCACGCTACAACAATTGAAAAAACTACGTACGTGCGGCGAATCAGCACCAGCGTAAGAGTTTACCTTGCGTAATATACCTAAACCTCTACGAATATGCGTTTTTATATCGAACAACTCCCTAAAATTGGCATTTTTGGCGATTAGTTCCCAATATGAGGGTACGAAAAGTTGTATATTTTGGCGGTTTTTATCGTTAATAATTCGCGGTGCCATTTTCCCCCATCCCAGGCTAATTTCGATACCGTTTGATTCATCGTCGAACGTAAATTTATTTATAATTGCGGATAAAAATTCAAATAAACGGTGTTTTGTTTTTTTTGGCTTCTTTTAAGCGATGTTAGCATATTTAAAAACCTTGTCGAGCTTTTTTTTTTCGACGCTGGTTTGAGGTCGTCGCCGCAGCCGCCGGTATAAATCGCTGGATTGTTTTTCTTATGTATATAACCTCTCTCTCATTCATCACTTTTTTTTTTCTCTCGACTCCCCTTTATTCTGCGGAGCTTTTTTTGTGTCGTTTTACATTTTTTTTCCCGCGCTCGAGAGAACATAATCACCACGCGATTCGCTCATCCATGAAGGTATAAAATCGAAAGTTGCGCGTTTGGCAAATTTTCCTCCTTCGGATTAGCATCGCTTACCTACTCGTGTACGAGTTCGGTGCAACTGGAAATTCGAAATGGTAATTGTCGTTGTCGTCTCGTGCAATTAGAAACTCGTTTATCTGCGTGTGTTCGAATTCGAAATCGAATCGAGTTCGATTTGGCCGGTTTCTTTCACCGCACACCTTTGCAATGGCGCGATGATAAATTTATTCTCGAATTTATCTACGTGTAGTTTTCGAGCTCGAGTTTATCTATGTTGGGTATTTGCGGTATGTGGTTCGAGTGTACTTTTTGCACAGAATAGCGAATTTTCGCGAGGTAGCACGACGTCGTATTTGAACCCTGGCTAACGCTATCGGTATAGCATGGTAGCCCCGCCAGTGTTTTCAAATTAAATTTAATGAACTGATTACGCGACGATTGTGTAATTCCTCCTTGAGTAAGGTACGTCGTAATTATTCGCTAATTGTATAGCTATTCTGCTGTTTAGCCCATTCCCCGTGTTCTTTTTCGCCCATTTACCTACCTGTTTTATAAGCCGATGAGGGTTTTTTCCATCTTCGTGCCGGGTCCGATTCGTTCGGATAATAAAAACTTGTAGCTTTAATTGATATTCTAATTAGTTGTAATGAATCTGGTTGCTCGGAAAAGTCGTCGTTTTGCGTTGATAATCGAGCTTATCGGATGTGTCGATTTTGCCAAAAATAGGATTCGAACATTTTTGGGGAAATTTTTCGAATTCACTGAAATATCTGTTCAATGGTTGTAAAAGCTTATCACAAATAAACTATAGAAATCATAAAATTTTTGAATTTTTTTCTAAGATTAAATGTAGATAGGTATATAGTTTAGAATTTTTACGAAGACCATTGAAAATGTTGGTATTTTCTCAAAATTCAGCCCAAAAGGTGACAGCGGAGGTGGAAGAGGATGGAAAAAGAAAAATTATTTATTTTTTTGAAAAAAGCAACAAACCCCTACCAAAAATCATTAAAACATTGAAAAAAAATTAAATAAAACACGTTAAGTGAAAATCGTAATATTTTTGGAATTGTTTAAAATTGAACGAAAGTCGAATGGCTTGATGGGTCAACCTGAAAAAAATAGATGAAAAATTTGCTTACTTATCCAGGTGATGAATAGAAAGGGTGCTATCAATTATCGAAAAACTTGTAATCGTTCTTCCTGCATTAAGTATACCATAGGAAAATTAACGATAGATTGAAAAAATTCGATCATTGTTCATAATCGATTGTTGATATCGATAATCAAGTTAGAGCATTAAATCGATTATCACAATGGATTATCGACCATCAACTGTTGAAATCGATTACAAAAAGTCAATATTTTAATGTCTCAAAACGATTATGATTGTTCAAAAATTGGCAGATGATGATCGATTTTGAAAATCAATATCTTCTGATCGATTCTCAAAAATTGATTAATGATGTGATTAGAAATTTACAATAGACGTCCAGAAATTAATGATTGAATGCCGTAGCTGGTATTAAAAAATTTAAGATTGAACAAAAAATCGATTACTATAATCGATAATCAACATAACCATTAATAATCGATTATCAGGATGAATATTTAAAAGATGATGTTCGACAACAAAAATTTGATAATTGCCTAAAAAAAAAAAGTGATAATCGATGTCTAAAATTGATAGGTAAGTAATGATCAAAATTGATAAGTGACATCAAAAATCGATAACCAATTATCAAAATCTAATACCAATTATCGAAATTGATAATCGATTGTCAGAATGGAAATTCAGAAGTTGATACTTGACAACAAAAATTGATAATTGTTTATAAAAATTGATAGTCGACATCAAAAATCGATAATCGACACCAAAAAATCGATAATCGATTGCCAGAATTGATAATTACTTATCAAAATCGAATATCAACCATCGAAATTTATAATCGAATTTCAAAATCGATATTTAAAACTAAATACCCGACATCAAAAATTGATAGTTGTCTATAAAAAACTTATGATCGATGTCTAAAGTGATAAGTAATGATCAAAAATGATAATCGACAACAAAAATTGATAATCGATCTCAAAAATCTATATTCAAACCTGAATATTCGACATCAAAAATCGATAAATGTCTATAAAAATTAAAAAACCTGTGATCGATGTATTATTGTGATAAGTTATGATCAAAATTGAAATCAACATCAAAAATCGATAATCGATTGTCCAAATCGATATTCAAAACTGAATCTTCGGCATCAAAAATTGATAATTGTTTTAAAAAAAATCATGGTCGATGTCTAAAAGTGATGAGTGATGATCAAAATGAATAATCGATATCAGCAATCGATAATCGATTGCCAACATCGGAAGTCCATTGGCATAATTGATCATTGAAATTTTTTTTGAAATTAATAATCAACGATAATTCATTGTCAAAATCGATAATCGACTGTCAAGATCGATAATCGATTGTCAAGATCGATAATCGATTGTCAAGATCGATAATCGATTGTCAACATGGATAACCGATTTTCAACATCGAGAATCGATTGTCAAAATCGATAATCGATTGTCAGAATCGAGAATTGAAAATCGAAAATATTTCCGAAAATGATACCTAATCGACATCAACAATCGATAATTGATCGTCAAAATTGATGATTCATTATTAATGATTGATAATGAATTTTCCAACTGATTATCAAAGATCGATAATTAACATCGATAATCAATAATCGATAATTGATGACCAAAATTGATAATCGATATAAAATATGAATAATACAGATCCCAAAAAGATGGTGATTAGTTTTCGGAATTTTGATATCGATTGTCAAAAATAACTAAAATTGTTCACCGATTAAAAAATCGATTCTTGTGAAATATTCCAGAAATTTTTTTTCAAATTTTCACCAATTTCCAATTTTTTGCCATTTTTGGTTATTTGGAAAATTGAAAAAAAAATTTACTCACTTTCTCATTTTGATGCACTTAACAGTGCTGCCATTCAAGCATTACGTGTAGGCAAAAAAAAATCTTGAAGAATTTGACAAGAAACCCAGAAGAATGATTTTTTAGTGTTTTCTTCTTTGAGTATTTTCATATAGAGCAGCCGCAGTTTGGCGGGTTGCATAATACTACTGCCGTGCTCCTGTGCAGCTGAAATGTTTTTCACTGTTTTTTTATTTT
>FIZU01055195.1:0-17785 GCA_900064475.1 Pseudococcus longispinus
TTAATTATCAGTACTAAATAATTAAACTTTCATTCGAATCAAAAAGTTATTCAATTCAATTCAATGCAAACTAACCACGAGCGCAACGATCCCACTGACAAAAATAATAAATTTTAAAATACTATTCTCTTATTGATTTACTGAAAATAGCCGTTCGCTGATTGTCTAGAAATTGAACTGCTTAAAATGAGAAGAAAAAGTGATTGCAATAGGGTTTTAGCTCTTCGAGCAAAACCCTAAAAATGTGCGATGAAAATAACACTCCTCTCTTCAGACAAAATGTTATGGCAAAGTTGTACATCGTTTGTCCAGCAATCAGTTTGTCTGCTTCCATTTATAATGAAACAAATAAAATAATAGGAGCAATATTACTACTCAAAAATGATGAAAATTCTTGAAATAAAATAGGAACATTTAGAATCTGAAATCAGTCGTAATGTTCCCCTCTCATCGATTAATTTTTTTTATTCTATCAGTCAGCGTTGAAAATTAGTTGGAAGATATAGGTAAATGAATCGTCCATGTTTGATATTTGGCATTTGCGCCTTGACCCTGTGCATAGGCAATCCATTCAACTCGGACCAGAAATAAGTTCCATAGAGCGACGCAATTACATCGATGTTTCGAACAAGATATCTCATACCTACGATTTCCGATAAATTGAATAATTTTTGAAAAGAATTATTTTGAAAAACACTGATTAAACCATTTCTGGATCAGAGAGGTTGTTAAAAGTACTTCGAAAGAAATGATCGAATGATGACATTTGCTGGATTACGGTTCGTTTTTCAAAAACTATTCCAATTTCATTTCTTTTCCCTCGCTTTTCTTATGGAAAATAAGCCGGTAGGTAATTAGTTTATCCAGTTGAAAAAAACCAAAAGCATCCGGATCAAAGTTCAAGAAAAAAAATTATTAATAACTTCGCATTCGAACCGATATCGAAAAAACAAACACATCTGATTCATTGATTTAATTTTTTTCCAAGAATGATTCTCAATGACATAGGTCACTGAGGCCACCCAACTCTGGAATCTTGCCACTGACCGATGATTACCACATCCAGCTTATCCGTTTGATCAACAAATATATCAGCTCACCATACATTGAATGAATCGTAAACATAAACGAATTTAATGCAATTTCGTAATATTGTATTCTATGAAAAACTAGCCATTATTATTCATCTTTTTTAATTCCTATTTTTCATACGCACGTATTATGTCATCCAAATGATACTTTACGATATCCTCGCACACGCTGCGATTCGTATAATGCACGTATCGAAGTAATAAAGTATACAAAATAATCCCACGCGTTTGTTTTCAAGATGACTAATTTCTTTTGTAAAAATAATACAATTTGAGAAATAGCTATTGATTTATTTTAAGATGATAAGTATCATTACTTCGGATACAATCGTATTTTTTCATTAGTCTATTATTGTTACTTAGGTAGGTAGGTACCTACTTATTCCAGCTTCGAGTAATTAGTTTATTAAAGAGATTTCTAATTTGATAAAATCGTGAAAAATTTTATGTGAAAATGTAATTGCCCACCTCTACTTCTTGAAAATTTTATTATTCCTATTTTATGCAAGTATGTAGGTACTTGCTAGGTATTCAAGCCAAAAAATTCTCGATGAATTCTCATTTCGTTGAATAATTCATCAGATTTGAACCTAGGTAATGTAATTATATGATATATCGACATGTCCCCGCTGGTAAATATTTCTGTCGTCTCCAGCACATGAATCGAATTCGAATAGGTACCGCAAAAAATTGTTAGGAATTTTGTGAAAAAACATCGTAAAGCAGATGACAAATTTTTTACACTAGGTATCCTTTATAGTGTCGTTTTTAATTCGAAAAACCAGAAAATTAAAGCAAATTGAATAACATACTGGTACCATGGTCTATTTAAAAATCAAAACGGTTTAGACGTCCGGCCCATCATTGTTCTATTGTTTGCCATACACATATCAGTGTTCCACTTCAAAATCAAGATTCAAACTTGTCTACCTACCTACTCGAATACCTACGTAGAGATACGTAATGTGATCTGCCAGTGTAAAACTTTTCTGCATAACAATATTTTAATATCTACGTTTAAAATTTTAATTTTTTGGCCCATTTTGTGATTTTAATTTTTTTAGAGGTAGGGTGAATTTATAAAAAAATTTTCCAAAACCATATTCTAAAAGTTACTCGATTTATGCCCAAATTTCCGAATGATTTACCTTTGATGATCGATGAATCATCAGTTTGATTTTTCATAACAACAAATTTTTCCAAGGTCAAAATTTTAACGAAATGGGTCACAAATTTAATACTTACGAAATATTTACTGCAGGCTACACAGTGTGTGTGTGTGTGTGGATTTGGAAACATGTGAAATCCTATTGTGTAGCATGTTTATGGTATTCGTGATTTATGGGACGACATTTCATCAGAAGGTAGTGAGGAAGAGTTTATTTTCAAAACTTTTCGATTTATGTCTCAAAGACGAAACGCGTGATCTCTGCAAACCCTGAAAATATTCTAAATGTACCTAGGTACTTCGCCTACTTATTTACTGAAAAAAAACAATTTTTTTAATTTTTTGTGATTTTTTCAATTTTTTAGTAACCTATCAATTCAAAATTTTATTAATTTATTAAATTTTCAATAAATTACACTTTTTTTCAATTTCATCAATTTATGGACTTAGGAACAAGAACAAAACTTATTATCTTTTACATGTAGGTATGGAATTTCTTTTATCACTATCACGAATCACGAATGCCTAGGTATTTATGAATTCTTCAATTTATACAAATAGAATTTTCACAAAAATCTTGATTTCATGATTTCATCAATTTATATGGAATTTTCATCTCAATCAGAAATTCGTGTTTTTCTCAATTTTTGAAATTATCATCAAAATCATTATTTCATCTATTTCATGGAATTTTCGCCAGAATTTCAATTCCTGTAGGTACCTATTCGTGATTTTTTCTAGGTATCATGAAGTCGCGACTTCTTCAATTTTTGAACTTTTTTTTCAAAATCAAAAATTTTACGATTTTTTTCATTTACGAAGTTTTCATAAATATCATAATTTTATTATTTCATGAAATTTATAATATTTTCATCAAAATCATATTTTCAAGAATTTTTCAATTTTCAATCATAAAATCATAATTTTATGGAATTTTTGCCTAATGCCAAAATACCTTTTTTTTTTGAATTTTCATCAAAAATATCGAAATTATAATTTTTTCTATCTATTTATTAGAACATATCCTCAATCATGACTTCATTACAATTTCATCAATCACTTCGAGGAATTTTCAAAAGAATCATAATTTATGATTTTTCTCAATTAAGTATTCGTATTGCTTTTTAATCAAAATCATAAATTCAAAATTTCCCCAACCTCAGTTCTAAAACATTTCATCCAAATCATCAATTTAGCGATGTTTTTTATTTTTAACGGAGAGGGGGGAGCAAAACAAATCAGAAAAAAATGTCTACCGAGCATAAATAAGAACCACCCCAATGATCAACTAGGTACCTATCCCGATGGCCACAGATTCAATTTGTGTTAAATTGTTTTAAACGCTTTTATTTGTCGAATAACTCCTTTAATATAGCAGATAGGCGAATTACGAATATAACCTAATTTGTAGATATGGATTAGTTCTACAAAATAAGTTATGTTAAATTTTCACCTATCCTTCATATTAAATGAATTACATAGCGTTGAAAGTTCAGCTCTATTACTATTACCCCCTTCAATTTGAAAGTTGGATAAAAATTTCATAGATATACCTACCTAGTACCTACTAATCATCTGACAAAATGTATCACTAAAATTCAGCACTACTCGCTCGGTCGAATAAAATTCTTATCTTACTCTTTGTAATTCCGCAGTCGTCGATTCGATCATTACATCTACACGTCCCATGTACAAAATCAATCATAAAATCGCTTTTAACCTTCCAATCGCTCCAGAAGTTTTTTCGTCCAATTCAACATGCGCAGATTGCAGCATCAAGTAAAAGAAGAATACTTCATCACTTCAACCATTCTTCACACTGTCAAAACCACACATTAAATCTTGCGAAAAAAATCCGAGCTCTCAGTAGGTGTCTTATCGAGCGCACTCGTCCACCCAATGACTGAAAATCGATTAATCCACCAAACGTATTCGTTTAATTACCGTCAATAATAAAAATAATACTTTAAACCGTTCCAACGCGTTGATTTTCACGTAACACACGCTTCCAGGTAGATTTTAGCATAAAATTCCGCAAGTCATTGAACTTAGCATATAGGAATATATTTAAATTAGCTAATTTATTTTTTTATACGAGTAAGTATTTTTTTTGTTTTGCAGACGTCAGTCTCGCAGCTTCGTTTACCTGTTGGTAATTACATAGCGAACCATTTCAACCACCATAGAGTTACCAGTTTTCCGGCACGAAACCAGTTAATCTAAGCATCTTGTATATTTATCAACGATTCCGTATGTACATAAAGTCTTCAGATAGGCTACCGATAAGGAAACCTCTTAAAAGCGTTCGGTTTCTGTAAATTTATCCGCATTTATTTCTAAGTACATCGCATCGCGAGAAAAATACCTATTTGTAGCGATTTCACGCTTAGCGCCTTTTTACTCCGCCGGAGCGTGTTATTTTTGTGTAAATAAAGTGACGCATCAAGGTCTGCCATTAGGTACTGCATTGCCTATGGTGTGTGGGGTCTTCTCGACCGGCTAAATAAATCTCCCGGCTGATTATTTTTGGTACTATTTGAAAAATTTTCCTCGCAAACGAAACACCAAACACCTAGGTACTTAGGCTACCTCTTTGGTTTAAAAATACGTTTCAAATGCGAAGGTTATAAATTCACACCTAACCCGGATTTTATTAGCAGATTTTCCGTTCAAGAAGAGGCGTCTCGAGCCGGCACCATAATTATAAACACATTATCGTCGATATTTTCGCAGCTGTTAAAACGTGGCTAAAGATGGGTAATTTAATAACCGGAAATAATTTTCGATTCGACGTTTTATACAAGACGTGATCACGATGTACAAATTTTTTTCCAGTAATTAAAACGAATGCCATTAATCATATCGCAGATGAGATGAAATTCAACCAGGTATTGCAAATCTGCATAAAAGATACTCTCGTTCGCGGTACAGAGTTTTCGGATGGTACGAGTTGGCCGGAGATGATGACGTACACGATTACCTTGGACTATGGATATACTTTGATGCTTTTTTATCAACTCGTATGTGTAATATTTTCACCCACAACGAGATGGCTGAGTCGAGACGTAATCGATGAAAAGGAATTTCCAGCGACCGATTAGTAATTTAATCGGGAACTTGGGTCGGTTCCAAGAAATTTTTCAAATGGGTGGAAATATTGCCCGGATACGTAGGTGATCGTTTTTACCGGAACTGCGGCAATGTTGATGAGGCAGGTTAAAATGAGAATTGATTACACTGTTGTTTATTAACGTACTCGTAGCTCGATTAAATATCTAGATGCTCGTAAGAGTCGCAAAATCATGATGGATCGATTCAACCTCCATCTTAACTTGACCCAAACTAACCTATTCATCAAAAATGAGATTTGTATTCGATGAGAGGGACGTGCATGAGTAGAACCTGGGTAAAATATGTCATTGTTTTACAAATCCATCGTTATACTAACACGATTATTATCCAAGTCTATTTAGGACTGAGAGTAGTGGAAAAATTCTGGGTGGAAGCGATTTTCTGTGAAATTGGTCCATAACACCATCCTGATGAACATACTAAAAATTTTTACCCTATTAAGTAAGGTGCTTCGTTAGAAAAGGGAAGTAAATCTGCCAAAAAAATTATTTTTTATCATAGGATACGATTTTGCTATGGGTAATTTGCCTAAAAAACTGACGAAATTCCGTCACGATGACTTTTAGACATTTTGTTAAACAAACAATTTAGACTTTTTGAATTTGAAAAATTTCAATGAAATTTCAAATGCAAAGGTTCTTTGAACGTGAAAAATTCAATAATTTACGTTTATCTCAGAGAGAAAGTTTTGAGTGAAAATTGTACACATTTGAAGTAAGTATTTGTACTTACATCAAAGTTAAACTCACAAACCTCTTTAAAATGCTAAAATTTTTAATAATAATTTTTGGATTGAGTTCAGCTCACAGAATCGGAAAATATTTTGATCAAAAATTCTCAAGAATTTCCAAACGAACATTTTTAAAAAATTTTATCGAAGAATTTATAAAAATTTCAATCAAGAATTGAGAAAATTTCGGACCAAAATATGTTTGTAAGATGTCGATTTTGACTAAAATTCTCAAAAATTCACAAAACTTGACATTTTGGTAATTTCTAACAATTTTTTTTCAAAGTTTCAATCACATTATTTTTATAATTTTAAATTTCAATTGCAATTTTTTCAACCTTATATTAGTTCAACATTTTTTTTTTAAATTTTATGAAAATTTTGTTTGAAATGTTTTTGTTAACATTTTGTTGAAAATTTTGTTGATTTTTTTGTAAAAATTCAATGTTGAATTTTTTTGTGAAAATTGAATGTTCAATTTTTTTGTGAAAATTCAATGTTGAATTTTTTTGTGAAAATTCAATGTTGAATTTTTTTGTGAAAATTCTATTAAATTTTTTTTTGATTTGTAAACATTTTGTTGAAAATTTTGTTCAATTTTTTTTTCATTTTGTGAAAATTTTGTTTGGAATGTTTTTGTAAACAATTTGTTGAATTTTTTGTTTTGTTGACAATTTTTCTATGAAAATTTTGGAATGTTTTTGTAAACATTTTGTTGAATTTTTCTGTGAAAATTTTGTTAAATTTTTTTGTGAAATTTTGGTTAATTTCTTTCAATTTTGTGATATTTTTGTAATTTTTTTAATGTTGTGACATTATTAAAGAAAATTTGTGTTTTTTTTTGTAAAAATTTTGTTTTAATTTTTTTTGTTAACATTTTGTTGAAAATTTTTCTGTGAAAATTTTGTCAAATTTTTTGTGGAAAATTTTGTTTAATTATTTGTTAAAAGTTTTTACATTGTTTTTCAGGTTTTGGTAAATTTTTTTGTAAAAATTTTGTTGAATTACTTTGTGAATTTTTTGGTGGAAATTTTGTGAATTTTTCAGTGAAAATTCTGTGAAAATTTTGTTGACAATTTTCTCAATTGAGATTTTTTTTAATAACGTGACATTTTTAAGAAAATTTGTTTTTTTTTTTTAAATTTTGTGATTTTTTTAAAGTTTTGTGAAACTTTTGTAAACATTTATCCAAGTTATAATTAGAAATTGAAATTTTTATTTGAAAAAATTTTGACTGAAAAACAAAAAAAAATGAGATGTCAAATTTTTTAAAATTACAGATAAGTTTTTTGAAGAAATTGTATAAAATAAAAAAAAAAGTTTTTACTTCAAAAAGGTTTTGAAAGTTTGAATTGAAATTCTCAAAAAATCATGAGCCAACATTGAGAAAAATTAGATCAAATTTTTCAACATTTTGACTATACCTACATAACAAATTGGAAAAATTTTGACTAAGAAATGAAAAATATCTAATTCAATCGCAAAATTTAGTAAGAAATGTTGATTAAATTAGACAAAAATACAAATAGGTCAACGCTTCAAGCGGACATATTGGTACATAGATTGGATATGTCTTTTTAATAGGCTAATTTTGAAACAATATAAATTTTCAACAGTCCAAAATTTCAAGAATTTCAAAAAATTTTCCACCCTTAAAGGTGATTGGTTAACAAAATATAAAAATTTTCCAAATCCCAACATAATATGGAGGAGTTAAAAAAAATGTGACGATAAATTTGGGCAAAAAAATCGAAGAAAAAAATGAACCCACAAATTTTCAAGATGCCCCCTCCCCGTCATGAGACGTATACATATTGAAAAAAAGTCTCCACCATTTCCATATTACCCATGAAACTATGAAATATAGGATATGATTTTGCTCATCGAATTTTTTAATTCCATAAAGTCGTGATATTTGAAATTTTGTTGAAATTTTCCAAGTCCAAAATGTCATTTGAATTCTGAAAAATTTTCCATGTCCAAAAAAAGGCAGATAAAATATCTAAAAATCAGCTTAACGAATTTTCGCGAGTGAATTTCGTAATAGAATTTTTATGAAAAATTTTAAAAATCCAATTCCACGCGCAAAAAGTTAGTAGAAATTTGAACATTTTTCCAAAATCAAAAGAATCTGACAAAATGTCTAAAAGTCAGCCTTAAGTAAACAGCTTTCTGAGAAAATGTCTGATTTGAACTTTCTTGAAATTTTTTAAGTTCATAAAGATGCAATTTTCCAAGTCCAAAAATTCATTTGAGTTCTTAAAAATTTTTTGAGTCCAAAAAAGTCTGACAAAATTTCTGAAAGTCAGTGTAATATCTGAAATTTTCCAAACTTGAGAAGTCTGCCTGACAATTTTTGAAATTTTTCAAGTTCAAAAAGTTTAAATTGTTTGTCTGAAATTTTTCAAGTCCAAAAAGGCGGAGAAAATTTGAGAATTTTTCCAATTCCAAAAAAGTTTGAATTACGCATACTAAAAGCATATCTTATGTTAAATGTTTTATACGTTACAATTGATACAGTGCACCTCGAATTAAACTTTATTCTACCCCACCCCACTATTGACACGGATATGTCTTATTGCTGGGATCAATTTAAAAATTTTGTCCATTTTTCGTGTTTGTAAAAACCCTCACGAAATTCCTTGATGATGACTTTTAGACATTTTGTCAAACAAAAAATTTCGATTTTTTTCAACTTGAAAATTGACTTTTAGACATTATGGCAGACTTTTTTGCACTTGGGAAATTGTGTCAGATTTTTTTGGACTAGAAAAAATTTTCAGATTTCCATTGACTTTTTGAACTTGGAAAATTTCAAGAATGTTCAAATCTGACATTTTGTCAGACATCTTTTTACTTGAAGCTGACTGGGACAGTTTCTCGGATTTGTTTTGAATTTAGAAAAATTTTCAGACTTCTATCGGCTATTTGTACTTGGAATTGGATTTCAAAAATTTCTCAAAAAAATCCATTACGAAGTTCGTTTGTGGCCAATAATATCATCAACAAAAGAGATGAGAAATGAGAGTTGGCAACACCGCTGGTAATTAACTTAGCTCATTAAAATATCTAGACGATTAATAGAATAGAGACACACAATCCACTGATTCAGCCTCCACCTTAACCTAACCGAACCCATCCTACCCTCTGAAAACTTGGCATCTTTGTCGAGGCAGAGTTCACGATCGACTCATACATAGTTTTCTTCGACCTTTAGACGACGCGACGCATCGGGCCAATTCTCACGATACCTGTTTGAAGATCAGCTTGACATTAAGTTTTGCCCGGTTTGGCCAAGAAAGAAAAAAAAACAATCGTTATCTAACAGGATGAGCTGTACAGTTGCGGTGGACGAGGGAAGAGGTTCGCGGACGATTCGCGATCTGTTGCTGACGCTGAAGAACAAGTCCGCCCACTAAGCCTTGGCTGAGCTAAGATTCGATACGCGGATGGGGTACTTTATATTTACCTCTACAATACTTGTCCCCAAATAAGGCTCGCAGCTTTTTAATTATTGGCAAATTAACTAGTCAGTTTATAAAGCTCGTCGTTGGCGAGCAGTGTGATCCAGAACGTCGCGTACGATACCTACCCGGGTAAGATGAGTTTATTTTTGACGAATCGTGTACACGCAGTTCGTTGATACATATCGTGATTAATTTCTCTTCTGCGTTTTCGCTCTGAAAATTCATTGTTTTAGATCGATCGAGATGGCTCGATTTGTGTTCGTACTGTTGTCGTGTTTCATTCTACAATGCCAAGGGTACGGTCCAGTGTCCCAGAACCCAGCACCGGTACCTCAAGGGCCGTCTGAAAATAACGCGTTGAATTTCGCGGCCGCCGATTACGGATACATTAAACCCGTGGCTCAGCCGGAGAACCCCAAGCCAGCTGATGGGTATTGGTGGTTGAGTAAGAAATCTCCCTTTGTCGCTGTGGCCGAAGGAAATGTCGCCGTGCCGGTGAAAAACGAGATAACTGAAGTTAAATACGAATCTAATCCGTTCCTTAATGCCATCCCAAAGGAGAATACTTGTAATGGGTATAGTTGCGTGGCCAAGATACCCTGTGTTGAAGAAGGATATGTCTGCGCTCCTCAGTACCTTTGCCAAAACGGAGTCATCGATAAGAACCAATTGAGCAATGCTAGTCCAAGCGTGAGTATTTGAGAGATTTTTTTCAAACAAGTTTTAGTGTTTTTTGGGTAGTTTTGATTAGAATTTTAAAATGTTGAGAAAATGAGACATCAGTTTTGAGATTTTTCATTTTTGGTGAGAACGATGCTGAAAAAATCATACCGCTTCTTTTTTGACAAAGAATGAAGGTTTAAATAAAATTCATAAAATTGACTTTAAAAAATGTTTGCCGCGAAAACATCATCGGAACGACAAGTTAGGTAAAATGAAAAAAAAAATGAAGAAACAGCGATTGAATTTCAACATTATCCACCCTCCCTATTTTAAAACTGCATCGAATGGATCATACGTTAAATTTTTTTATACAATGAATCAAAATTTGAGGAAAATAAGTCACATTGGACGAAATATTTACATTTCATGAGAATGTTGGTCCGTTAGATACTTCAGTTTCAAGGGGAAAAAATGTGCCACAATTAGCATTTTAGTAGAGAAAATTCAAAATGGTTTCAGACCAGTGATTGGTCAAAGTGGGAAAAAAATCGTTTTGATAGCTGGATAGGTAGGAAGGTACTCACCTAAAACGATAAGTTCGAAGAATTTTGAATTTATGCTTGCCTGGCTTCAGAAATGGCTTCATAAGATCAAAAAATAAGCCTAAGTGTACCATACTTACGCGCATAGAATGATTACCCCCCCCCCACCCCAAAACAGTGATTAACAAATTTACACAGATTTTTATTCGGAGTGAATGCTGAATATAACATTTCGTCTTTAAAAATGCTTGAGATAAATTTTTAATGAAAATTTTTGAAAACTTCATTCCAAATCAACATTTTGAAAAATTTTAATGGAGAATTTTTCAAAATTTCAATCATGAAATAACAAAAAATTTTATCACGATGTTTGGAAAAAAATGTTTGCATGATTTTGCTCTAAAAATTCTTAAAAATTTATGAACCTAAATTTTTTTTTTCAAAATTTTGTCCATCTTTTTAAAAGAAATTTTGATCAACAACTTTTTATAGATAAAAAATTTCAAACAAAATTTTTTGAAGAAATTTTGGCCAAAGAAATGAAAAAAATTTGACTGAAAAAAAGTTTCTATAATTCACACTAAAAATTCTCAAAAATTCACAGACCTAACATTTTTGTAATTGCAATTTCTAAATATCCTTTTCAAAAATTTTTAAATGAATTTCCACTGAGTAAATTTTTTTCAAAATCGCGACTAAAATTTTTGAAAAAATTTGTCCAAAAATCTGAAAAAATTTTGACTGAAAAAAAGTTTACACGATGAACAAAAAATTCTCAAAAATTCGAAGAATCACGGATTCAACATTTCGGTAATTTCTAAAGATCTTTTTAAAATTTCAATCAAACTTTTTTCAAAATTTTGATCCTTTTTTTCAAATTTTCGACTGGAAATTTTTGAAGAAATGGCCGAAATCCAAAAAAATTTGACATGATTTGGACTAAAAATTTTCAAAAATTCACAGAATTGTAAGCTCAACATTTTGTTAATTTCTAAAGATCTTTTCCAAAATTTCAATCAAACTTTGTTTTAAAATTTTGATTCATTTTTTGAAGTTTAATCAAGTTTTTTTTTAATTTCGACTAAATTTTTTTCAAAATTTTGACTTGAAATTTTTGGAGAAATTTTGGTCAAAAAACTGAAAAAATGATAGCTGAAAAAAAAATGCAAGTTTAAATTTTCTAAACATCTTTTTCAAAATTTCAATTAAACTTTGTTTCAAAATGTTGACTCATTTTTTGAATTTTAATAAGTTTTTTTTTAATTTTGACTAGAAATTTTTGAAGAAATTTCAACTAGAAATCTTTGAAGAAATTTCCCTCAAAATACTGAAAAAATGGCAACTGAAAAAAATGCAATAGTTTGAATTAAAAATTCTCAAAAACTCAGTCACGAGTCGACATTTAAAATTATTCTGATGTGGAATTTTTCAAAATTCGACAAAACTTTTTGAAGAAAGTTGACCACAAAAGGTAACAACTTTGGCTAAAAAAAGTTGTACAAATTTGGATTCAAATTATCAAAAACTCGTAGCAATATTTCAAAAAATTCTGATGTTTTACCTATTTTTCAAAATTTTGTCCGGAAAATTTGATATTAGGAAAAACTTTTACTAAGAAATGAAAAATATAGCCATCTAATTTGACCATAAAATTTTGTAATGATATTGATCAAAAGAATGCGATTAATATCAAAAAATTGGAATATCAACTCATCTCATATGTATTTTTTTTAATGAAAAATTTCAATAAAAGTTTTAGAAAATTTTTGAAAAATCAAAAATTGAAAATTTTGAAAAATAAAAATAGGTATAGGTACTTCCTTACTCATACCTAATCCAAAATTTAGACAATTATAATCGAAAGGTGTTGAAAAATGACAACTCTAAGTCACTTAATTGCAACTTAAAAATATACGAAAGTAATTGCCATTGACTCAAAATTATTTTATTTTTAGAACATTCCAAGTTCCAACTCGAAATTTTGAACAACTTTTTCTCCAAATTTTTTGATTTTTTTCTGATATAAATCCTAACTAGAAAAAATTTACCATTGAAAAGCCTGCTGTTGTTACGTTAAAAAAATTTTTCAACGGCCTTCAAAAAATATTTATTTAAATTTTTTAATTCTTTTTGTACTTATTTGTTTAATCAGAAATTCTGCGTTGCCAGCAACGAAGTATGCTGTAAAATCTCCACCGAATGTGGAGGAAACGATTGTTACGCTCAATCTCAAACCGTTCAAGTGATACCATCGTACTCCCAGACATCTCCTGCTGTCGCAGCTGTACCATCTTATCCTCAACCATCGGCCCCTGCTGTTTCAGTAATACCTTCAGGATACAACAAGCCAGAATATTATGGTTCTTCTATAGGTAATATTTCACAAATAACGTCGACAAAGTAAATGGGTATCTTCAAATTATGAAAATAGTGCTATAGCTTTAAGTGATTGATGGAGTATCTGAACTGAGGTTCGATGTATAAACCTCATAATTTGTCTCTATCAATAATTTTGCAAGTCATCCGTATTTTTTTGTATCAACTTCTTAATGTTGCACATTTGAAATATTTTTTGAGCAAAATATTCACGCAGAACGTACATATATTTTATTCCAGCTCCCACAGCAGCTCCTAATCCAGCTCCTTACACAGGACCACAAAACGTAACTCCCCATCCGGGATGTGCTGCCGCCCTAAAATGTGTTCCAGATAATTATTGTACGCTAGAAGGTGTTATGTCAAATACCCCAGTGCTATTAACCAAAGAACTATTAGAAAGCAGGGTTCCACTATCGGTAAATTACTCGGTTCACATTTTTTTCAAATGTACTCGTATTCGTCTAATTTTCTTCAAATAAATTACAGGAATGTATCGACCTCTCTACCGGAATCATTGGCAAATGCTGCCGCGATCCAAATTACGAAGACCCATGGCCCGATCACGACACCCACGACCACGGCAGCGATCACGGTCACGATCACGGTCATGATCACTCGCACGAACACACCGAAGCTCCGCAAACTCACTACACCATTAAAAAACCAATCGGTGGATTCCAAACTAAACCCGATGCCTTCCCTACTACCGGCGTAGTTTCCATATCAAACTATTCCCCATCCACCGAAGCTCCAAAACCAATACCATCGTATTCTGGTAGCGGCTCATCTGGCACGTACCAATACCAAGTACCCAACACGTACATACCACCACCACCTCCACCTCCACAATCTCAAGTCTACCTCCCACCACCCGCGCAACCCTCACCACCAACGCAATCTTATTTACCTCCTCCTCAACCTTCTTATCCACCACCACCTAAACCAGTTCCTACCTACATTCCTCCCCAACCTGTACCTAGTTATATTCCACCAACTCAACCTCCTCAACCAGTACCAAGCTACATACCTCCTACCCAACCACCCGTCAGCTATATACCTCCGACTCAATCTACGTATAAACCTCAACCTGTAGCAACGTACACCCCACCTAAACCAGTTCCTTCATACATACCACCTCTCCAACAACCTCAACCAGTCCCTTCATACATACCACCTCCTCAACAACCAGTCGTTTCGTACATACCACCTCCTCAACCAGCTGCTCCTTACGTACCGCCTCAACCACCCCAACCGATTGGAACATCTTATTATCCAGCACCCAGTATCACTTTGACACGACAACCATTACAGCCACCTTTGGTTTTCGCTTCCGAGAGAGTTTTTGAGAAATCTACCATCGCACCGATTGTTGTTAATCAAGAATATTCTCAATGCGGAGTTCGAGCTAAGGTGAGGATATCAAACGATCCTGTAGTTTGCTGAAAATTTTGAAAGATGTTTGATTATTTTCCCATTGACTTTTTAGGATGGTACTGAATATGGCGAAGCTCCTTGGCACGCGGTTATTTACTCCACTAGAAACAAGGACTTGAACTGCGGAGGTGTCATTGTCTCTGAAAACGCTGTCTTGTCTTCAGCTCATTGTTTAGAAAAGTGGGTACTGCCAAAGCTTCAATTTCATTCAAAATTTTCGCTCTTGTTAACTCGCATTCGTCTTCAGGAGCGATTCCGAAGCACTTTATGTTCAAGTAGGACCAGCTCAGGCTGTTTATAAAGTGGCCACAGTTGCTAGACATCCTCAATACGACGGCACATCGTTGAGCAAAGACTTGGCTTTGGCTGTTTTGAAAGAGCCAATTAAATTTGATACTTATACTCGGAAGATCTGCCTGCCTCCGCCTCAATCTCAAGTACAAAGTTTCAACAAAGAGTGTTTCATTTCAACCCAATCAGACAATCTCAATCCAGGTATTTGCCATTTTCTCATCAAAAACGTAGGTACTTGAGATTTACTCTTAGGATACTTACTCGATTAAAATTACAGGCACCGTTCAAAAGCTCAAAGTTCAAACATTCCCTTACAAAGACTGCGAAATAAAATTGAGAAATACTTACTTGGGCAAATACTTCATCCTTCAAGATACCTTCACTTGTGCTTCAACTCCCAGTGAATCTGAATTATGTCAAGTAAGAACAAAACGACTCGATTCACCTTTCCCCCTACTTTCCCTTAAAGTACATCAAGTAACACATCTGTACGAATTTTTCAGGTGAAATCTGGAGAGCCCCTGGTTTGCAACAGAGGTGACGGTGTATTCGAACTATACGGTATTAAAAGTTGGGATCTCGGATGTCAAGAATATAAAAAATCAGCCATATTTTCAAACAACGATGTCCTATGGATCGAAAACTCTTTGGTAGCTCCGTTGGAAAAACTACTCGCCATCGAACAGCTCTTGAGCAAAGAAAAATTCAAAGGTGAAACTTTGGAAGGAGTCAATATCCAAGAAAAACCCGGTTTCGCTTTGGGCTATGGAAGAAAATAAACGATACGAATCGATATTTCGATTACAGCCGATCTTTCGATAGTTTCTACGACAAGCATTTATATTTTATTGTTAAGGAAATTAGTCGATATCGCAATTAATAGTCTGTAAGTAATAATTTATTTTTTTTTTGCTGATTTCTTACGCTCGAGTATGCACTTTTTTCTCATGTTTTTTTGTACATCGAAGTGCCATATAAATGTTTTTAAAAAATTGAACTTCGCGTCTGTTTTTTTTTGGTTGGAAAAATTTGGGAATTTTTCAAATACTTTTTCCTCTTTTGAGGACTTCAGTCAGTCGAGTGATTATTTTACTCGGCTATTATTTAATTAGGGTGGAGCGCGAAAAAAAAAAACATTTATCGGATTTTAACAAAATTCAAGCGGGTGGTTCATATTTAGTTGGGGATGCGCTATAGAAAATTTTAGCCCCCTAGCTCAAAGGGGAGCGAAGCTAGAAGACCCCAAAGTGGCGTAACTTTCGAAAAAAAAAACTGTTTTTGCCACTTTTGGGTAGTGCCACCTGCGTGAAAAGTTGCGATTTGAGTTTCTACACCTCCCCACGCCACTGACCTCGAAATTGGATACCACTTTTGTGACTTTTCCTACCCTACCAGGGGGTTAAGAAGTTGCAGATTGGTGAAAAATCTAGATTTTTGATTTAAAAATTTAGAACAAAAACCAGACTCGAAGGGTTCCTATTGATCCAAAAAAATTGTTTCGATTACAAAAATTGAAGTTTTTATCGCAGTGTGACCAACTTTCGATTTTTGTAAAAAAATTGATTTTCACTATGAAAAATTACAAACTTTCAAAAATTCATGACTTGACATTGAAAAATTTTATCCGGAAAATGCTTTAAAATTTTGATTACGAACTTTGAAAAATTTTTGAATTATTTCGGTTAAAATTCTAAAAAATTCACCATTTGATATTTTGGTAATTCACACAGAAATTTTTTTATAATTTCAATTGCAGTTTTGGAGAAAACTTTTAGCTGAAAAAAAGTTGGAAAGATTCTCAATTAGAATTTTTAAAAAATCATCACTTGACATATTGAAAAATTTTGATATCAAACTTTTCAAAATTTTGATTATAAAATTTGAAAAAGTTTTGACCCTAAAAGTTTTTCAATAATTTTGATTAAAAATTCTTAAAAATTCATTAATGAAATTTTTTTCAAATTGCAACTAAAATTTTTGGAGATATTTCGACTAAAAAAAAATTTTATCTCTTGGAAATTTCAAAAAATCTTGAATTTTGAAAAATGATTGTGTCAAATTTTTCAACATTTTGCCCGGAAAATGCTTCAACGAAATTTGTCAAAGTTTTGACCAAAAAATATAAAATATCTAATTTAATTCCAAGTATAATAAATATTGGTAAAAAAAATTTGACTAAAAAATTTAGATAAGAACTCTTTTCATAATTGTCTAATTTTTTTTAAAATTCTGATAGGCCTAATAAAATTTTAAAGCGCCATGGAAAAATCAAAATTTCAAAAATTTCAAAAATTACAATTGAAAAGTGTCAGAAAATTCTCACTCAACATTGCCCATAATTGTAACAAAAATTTTAGTTGTTTGGTACAATTTTTTGAAGCACCATATTTATTTTACCTAAATGATTTTTTTTACTGATTAAAATTTTTTAAAAGAATTTCGAAAAAAATGTACGACTTTGTACGTTAAAAATGGTTTACCAAATAAAATTATTGAATTGTTAAAAAATTGAAAGTCACTGAACAATCGATTTTTCGATTTCGATAATCAATTATTTTTCGCCTGCATTCGGCTAATTCATCTTAAATCTATGAATTTTTCAGATCGAATACTTCGATTTGTCAAAAATATCGATCAATGGATTATAATCGACTAAGTACGAGTACCTCGATGCGATAAATCCAATTTTTATCTAACCCAATCAGTGATTCGACACGAAATTTTTTAAGCGGTTTCGTGCCTTTGATTGAATAGTTTTGGTTTAGTGTACGGTTTCGTGCCGTGCTTTTGTTTCGTGCCGATTTTGTGCCAAGCCAGAAAATCAGTTTTGTGCCGGTTTTGGTTTCGTGGCTAGCCAAAAAATCAGTTTTGTGCCTCTACATTTG
>FIZU01055213.1:0-11200 GCA_900064475.1 Pseudococcus longispinus
AGGAGGATATTTTTCAAACTTACGAACCCCTCCCCCCCTCCATCTACATATATTATAATATTTTTTTAAAACCCCTTGCGATATAGTTCATCAGCTTCTTCTAATAGACTGATTTTGACCGAATTTTTTCGAAATGTTTCTTTTGATGCGTAGATGTGTCACCAAGCATCGGGGTTCAAAAATTTTCAAATTTAAGACAGAAAAAATTCGACATTTTTGTCATTTTTAAACCATTTTTCGACTTTCTTTTCACTTTTCCAACTTTTTTGATGTTTTTCAACTTTTTTGATATTTTTTAACTGCTTAATCATATTTAAAAACATTTTTGACATTTTCCCACATTTTTGTGATTGTTTTGATTTTTTTATTTGTCATCGAGGATCGTACGGTCCATAAATTTTCAAATTTGAGAGAAAAACAAATCAAAATAATGGAATCAGTTGAGTTTATCAATGCGCAGTGAGTCATTCGCCGAGAGGGGGGGGGGCGATAAAAATGAATGTAATTTAATGTGAAATCATAAAAAATGTTCATTGTTATCAGGTTCTTGACAAACAAAGTATTGAGCCCCAGCGAAAATTTTCCTCTAAAAAGGCATTCAAAACCTAAAATTTCTTCAAAATGACTAATTGAAAAAAAACGAATTTTCAATGAATTTTAACGTAAAAAGGAGGACTATTGAGCCAAATTCATCAATTTTTCATTACTTTTCCAAATTTCAGTACCAGTTTGTAAAATGAACGACCTTTTTGGCACTTTCAGCACCTGTTAGACATTTCGTCATTAATAATGAGAAAAAATTTCAAAGAAAATATTAAAAAAATAAAACACGAAAAAAAATTCGAATCGATTCTAAACCCAATCTGAATTTTATCCAATAAAAAGTCAAAAATCCAAGACTTTTCTACGACCTTGTAATTTTTTGGCATGATATATGACTTTCGTGACCCTAATTTGAAATCCATGAACTTTTTTATGACTTACATGGCCTTTTGGACACCCTGTTTAATTGTGGCGTCTAGCAAAATTTTCTGAAGCAAATTCATGACTTTTTGAGACCTTTTACAACTAAAGATGCTCGACATTTGGCTTAGAAATAATATACGTTCTCTTATTTAAATATTTCAAGAAAATTATAATTAATTTTTCAATTTTATGAATTTTTTATTTTTAAAAGACATTGAGCCATCTTGAAAGCTGATTTTCTCAGTGAATTTTCAATTAAAATCGAAAATCCTCTCACAATGCCTATATTGTTTTTTTTTTATAAAAGTATAAAAAAATTAATTTTGGGCCATTCAGGGCTCTAAAATATCTAATTCAGAAAACTCAAGTCAAAATTTCAATTTCTTTTTAAAAAGGATTGCAATAATAAAAAATTGGAGGGGGGGGGGGAGAAATTGAAATTTTTGCACCACATCTTTCTTTTCCAAAAGTGAGTAGCTAAAAGCAATTTTTTTCAATTTATAGCAAATCTCACACAGGAAACGAATGTAGGTAATTTTAAATCAATTCATTTCCACTGTGAAATTTTAATTTTCAGTGGTGAAACGAACTCGTGCAAAAACTCGAATTCAGTCTAAATAGGGCTAATGAGACCATGAAGTGATATTCCGTATCATCAATTTCAAATTTTCTACACGGTGTACAAAAAATTAAAGAATCCTACACTAGGAAAATCAAAACACCTAAACGAGCAACTTTCACACATTTCATTCCCAAAAATACCTTTTTTCGCATTCATTTCAATAAAAAGCTTCGAATTACATGAACTTTCACATTTGAAACCTTCTCATACGAGTACAATTCCTGTCCAACTTCCAGCAACTATTCGACCTGTTGAGACCATTACGTTGCCACCACAAATCAATGTTTTTTTTAACCTGTTCGGTCACCTTTCCGGCATACCCAAACAACACGTGGTACCTTTCTGTTTCTAAGATTGACCTTTGCACTCTTTACAACTTGTTCTCATTACGTATAACCCTCGACCCTTTTTAGCCAAATGCAATGCGATATTTTTCAAATCACGAGTAATCACACCGAAGTGCACTTTTACCTATACCTTTGTCCTTTGCCAAACATGTAAACTCGAATGTAAAGGTCCGGCATAATGCAACTAACCAAATAGGACGAATTGACTCCGGACATTGCAGCCAACATTCGTCCATTATAACTGATTCGTTTGTAACAGGAAAACTCGACCATTGACGAGGTAAAAATTCACGATAAAAATACGACATGATACTCGATGCATTAATTAATCATCGCACCAAAGCACGTTCATTTCATCTTTGAAAAATAAAACCTGTCGTGTGTTTCAATTGCGAAATTAATACGAGTGGAAAATTTACACTCGAGATGAGTCTTTAACAAATCGAAAAAAATCACAATAGTCCGGTAAAATTGGACCAAAAAATTATGCAAATTGCATTTTGGGTCATCAGCAATTTTTTTGTTTTAAAATGCTTCTTTCGACGTTCTGATTAACCACTAAAAAGTCTCTGAATCTCACCGTTCGGGAAGTCCCCCAATTGTGGACCCAAAGAGACCCTCTCGCGGTTTTTTGCCCGTAACTTGGTAAATATGCGTGAAAATGAAAAAATGGACATAACTAAAATTAAAGTATATAAAATTAGCAAAAAAAAAGATTATATTCATTTTTTTTGAAAAGTGAAGGGGTGGCGCAAAAACAAGTGTCAAAATATACAGGGTGGAACAATTAGAGATTTCCCTTCATTTCTACAAATAAAATATAACGTCGCCGTTCAACTGTAGGAAAAAAGTAATGAAGTAGTTTTGTATAAAATTTCGTCTACTTTAACGTTTATTTGAACATTTTTTTGATCAAGGGCGCGGTTGAGGAGTTATAAGCCTAAACAGAAAAGGGGGTTCGTGGAGGTACAAATATGAAACACATCGGGGAGTGGAGGGATGGCAATTTTTTTGGGATCTATGGAGGGTCATCATTTGCATACATGCAGCTTTTTTCGAAATTATAACTTATTCGCGAAACGGGTGGGGGAATTTTTAATGTTTTCCCCCCCTGTATATTTTGACGCGTGTTTTTGCGCCACCCGTTCACTTTTCGAAAAAAATGAATATAACCTTTTTTGTTGCAAATTTTATATACTTTGATTTTAGTTATGTCCATTTTTCCATTTCCACGCATATTTACAGAGTTACGGGCAAAAAATCGCGAGGGGGTCTCCTTGGGTTCACAATTGAGGGACTTCCCGAGGGGTGAGGTTCTGGGACTTTTTAGTGGTTAATCAGGACGTCGAAAGGAACATTTTAAAACAAAAATTTTTTTGATAACCCGAAATGCAATTTCATCTCTCTATTTCACTCGACTACAACTTTTCCTTCGTTCTTCTTCAATTACCTACGAGTCGACAACGCTGCAATTTTCACACTTTTCACGCTCGCGCAGCTGAACAATTTACGTTTGCATCATTCGGTTCGAAATACCTATGCAATTGCAATAATAATAAAATTGCTGGTAAACGACGAGTAAAGCAGGCGTGAAAAAATTGCATACGAGAAGATTGCGATACAAGCTAGAAAAATTAATTACCGGTGGGCGAATTCGTAGTCATATTCTTCGATTAATTACACGACCAAAACGAAGCGTCAAATTGAAGGAAAATCCGAGATAACAAACCACCATCGACAATTTCGAACACAGATACTCGTGAGAAAAACAGCTGTGCACACACGGCCAAGATTTCCGAAGCGAATTAAAAATAAAAATACCAATACGCAACTAGGTTAAGAGAAAGGCCGATAAATGGAAGAAATAATGAGACGGTCTCGATATAGTCGAGCGACGTAAGAGGGGAAAAAAAAGATGAGAGGAAAAAAAAGGGATGCACGCTCGTGACCTCAATTCTCTTACCGAAACTAACAAAGGTTCAGGGACAAATACGATGCTGTGGGGTAGGGCGGGCTGGGACGACATCCCTCGTTGAAATTTCATCGTGTCGCTCTAGCAAGCACCACCAACCTTCGAACCATCTCAATTTTAGACTCCTTTTTAGCCTCCGCTCCTCGCCTCGTCAACCTACTCACGGCGCGAAAGCGTCACACAGCAACACATCCACAGCCATTTCCGACCATCGCCAACGCTGAAATTCACGACTTCCAAGTGTGTTGTGCTCGTGTTTTCCCAACCACGTCTCGTTACCAAGCCCAAGCCCCCCAATCAAAAGTCGAGCGTGCGTGCTCGCGTCCTTGATACACTACTCCTTATGTTTTCCTTTTTTTTTAGATTTTCACCGGCTCTCTCTTTATTCATCGCCGCCCGCGTCGTTTTCTCCATTTTTCCCTCGTTTCGACTCATTCCTTTTTCTCCGGCACGTTGCGAACGTCCAACTCCAACGATAAATTTCCTCTTCGAATACGAGGCCGAAAGTTTGCAAAATATTTTACGATCTCGAACCATCGTACGTTATAATTTCATTCCGAGTGGCAGATTTACGTTCGTCATTTTATCAAACGTTGGAAAAATTTCTTCTTACCCTGCTAGCAAGGTAGAGCTTTTCATTGGCTCGATGGCGAACCGGTTACGTATTTTATTGCGCGACAAAATGTCCAAAAAACAGAATGAAATACGACGACATTACATCGATGATAAATTATCGCCGGTACGAGTACCTGTCGCCAATATAAGCGTAGCTACATAAACGCGAGTTATGCCAACGTTAATAACCAATGCAGATATGTACCTACAACCTATAAAAAGCATACTAGTTCATCGAAATTCGTAATAAATCACATACGTGCAGATATAAATAGAACGTATGTAAGAGAATACGAAAAATAAATGACCTATATTATCATACGCATCCGAATTCGCGTTCGTATAAACTGGTTCCCCGACCGATGCATTTACTAGTTTGTGGCACACAGATGATACGAATTTTGAAAACGGTCTAATTTATAATGCAGTATTCCTACACAACTGCATATGCATTTTATTATAATTCGCTTCCACGTTGGGTTTGTTTCTTTTTGTCGAATAAAAAAAAAACAAACGGCAACCAGTTTTAGATTGGTAAACATATGATCATCGGGTCGTCTCACCAACGATTTTTTTTTTTCGTAGTATCGTTTATACCTATAGGATGAGTTTCAGCAAAGCGGATGCCTATTGTTCTTTCAAAAGATTTGGATACAATCTGAGAGGGAAATTATGCGAATTTTTATTTAGAGGAAAAACTCCCAATGCTTGGGGAAGGGGGAGGAGGGGCTCGACTGTCGATGAAATATTAAATTGTGATATTTTCTAATGATCAATTTTTCGGAATGACATTCTAACAAAAAGTCATCTAAATAGTCAACTTTTGACAAAAAAAAATTGACATTTTAATATGTACAAAGTGGATTACAATGAAAAGATTCATTTTTAAAATTCTCTATTTTTCAACATTTCTTCAACTTTTCGATATTTTGTCGGATTTTACAAAACATGAAAACCATTTTTTTTAAATTCGTTACATTTCAAACTGGCAAACTCTCAAAATAATATTTTGACAGACTTGATAAGATTTATGGAAAAAATTATCTCAAGTTATGTTGAATTTTACAAAAAAATTCTAAAAAAATCTCCTCCTAGGCTCCCTCCCTCTCGGTTCATTTCCATTTCCAGAACATAGGATACGCTTTTACTCTTAGTGCACATTCCAGTCTGACATAATGTCTGACTTAATTTAATTGTAAGTTGAAAGAGTCGGACACAATGTTACCATGTCACGTGAAATGGCTAAAAATCAAATTTTGAAGCAATCCAAATTTTTACAAGCTCAAAAGTAACGTGATAATTCAATAAAATTTTTAAAAATCGAAAAAGTCAGAATTTTTGAAATTTTTCCAAGTCCAAAATAATCCTTGGAAATTTGAAAAATTTTCAAGTACAAAAAATTCTGACAAAAAAAGTCAGCTTTATCTCTGAAATTTTCCAAACCCAAAATAATCTTTGGAAATTTTCAAGCACAAAAAATTCTGACAAAAAAAGTCTGCGTAATCTCTGAAATTTTTTCAAGTCCAAAATAATCCTTGGAAATTTGAAAAATTTTCAAACACAAAAAATTCTGACAAAAAAAGTCAGCTTCATCTCCGAAATTTTCCAAGCCCAAAAAAATCAATGGAAACCTGAAAATTTATCAAAGTCCAGAAAAGTCCGACAAAATGTCTAAAAATCAGTGTAATGGAATTTCGTGTCAGAACTCAGAATAATCTCCGAGATTTTCCAACTACAAAAAATCAGCGGAAATCTGAAAATTTTCCAAGTCGAAAAAATGCTGACAAAAATTTAGCATGATCTTCGAAATTGAAAAAAAATCGTGAAAGCGCGGCAATGGAAAAATAAGAAAACAAAAAATGAAGAAAATGGGAACAAAGAACCAACGCTGAACACGGAACAACAAAAAAACCAGGAAGTCGTCTAGACAACACAGAACAAAGGCCACGCCCATTCAGCAGTAGGTCACGCCCACATAGGAGGAGCTAATCAGAAACGAGACACCGCACCGCCCACAATACGCAAATGACATGATTCTGAACGAGATTACTCGGTAGCAATCAGTGTTGCCAAATTTCAGATTTCGCAACTTTGCTTATTTCCAGAATCAATTCCGGAACTTCGGGCTTTCGCTTTTCTAAATTTTCAAAAAAATTAGATTTCGAGAATTTTTTCTTAGCATTTTTTTAAAAAAAATGGACAAAAAGCAAAATAAACAAAAATAGGTCATCAAACATCAAATTTTTCTGTTGCCTATCAAGAAAAATTCGATGTTTTGATGACTTTTGATATTTTTTTTCAAGTTATAATTGTACCTGAACCCGACTGAAAAACTATTCCAAAACGTTTTGTGTTTTATGGAGCCTCGAAAGTCGAAACAGATTTTTTTTCGTCCAAAATCAAAGATCGGAAGCCGAAAAAAAGCTAAGCTTTTGGCTTTTAGTGACTGAAAAAAAAATGAAACTTTGGCTTCAGCTTTCGGCTTTTAGCTTCTAACTTCTGAAATTGCAGTTTCAAACTTCGGTTGAAGGGAAAAAGATGTGATTGAAAGCAAAATTTTAATTTTATTCAAAAATTGGTAAGATTTGGGAACTAAACTACACAGGTAACATTTTTTTCATTCTTTGTTTTCTTTATGACATGTGCAATTGAAGGAACATAATTTATACCAAAACCCGAAACCAAACCAAATAAATGATATAGAATCAAAATTGCAAAAAAAAAAAAAAAAAGCGTTAGAAAAGTCAAAAAAACAAGATTTTGGCTAGATTTTGGTTGACAAATGGTAAACCTTGGCTAGCTTAAAGCTACTGAAAATCCTCGCTTTTAGCTTTCGGCTAGCTTCCGGTCTCTGTCCAAAATTCGACATCTCAATTTTGATGAAATTATCCATTTGCCACGTTACAAAACCCAATTCAAAAATGGCACGAAACCGATTGAAAATTTCCATTTTAATCAGGATCCCAAAACCTGGCCCGTTTCATTCTGAGACACGAAACCATACCCCAAACCGTACCTAATTGGATTTATTATCCGTTCATTTTTTAATTTGAGATGATTATTTTGATTAAAATAAATCTAGTGAATTTTTGTCACTCTAAGCATTTTTTAAATTTGATTTGATTCAATTTTTTTTTAATTTTGTGATCTGAAACCGAAACCGAAACCGGCATGAAATCCATTGAAATCTTTTTAATTCGGTTTTACACTCGCAATTCTACAATTTTCAGGGATCAATTTTTCAAAAACTATTTTTTTTTACAAATCGCTGGACTTCAACAGCCTTTCAACAAAGGATGCAATTGAAATACTCAAGACCTCTTGAAATAGGTGGTTTCAAGTTCAGTCTACTTACCAAACAAATTTTAAATTTATCATTACAATTTTTCAGTGTATTCTTCTGCAATATAAAATAACTCTGAAGAAATTGCAGTCTCTCTACTACCACAAGAAATACGAGAGGGGTCGAGGGGCAATAATCATCTTTCAGGAGAGTCAACTAAAATAAAATTCTGTTCAAAATCGCTTTCTATTTCATCAAAGGAGACTACACAAGAATGTCATAAGAAATTTCAAAATTCGAACATTTCATTTTAAATAGATTTTTTAATTTTTTAGAAATTCGAAGTCAACCTAAAGCTTGATACTTCTCATCTGAGGCCACAATCTTCACAAATATTTCCTGGTAAAAAAATATTGTACTGAAGAAAAACAATAAAAAGCTGAAAACTGACAAAAAGGTTTGAAACATGCAATTTTCAAATCTTAGAAATAGTGGTCATTTAGGTAACTATTGACTTTTTTGACACTAATGGGAGGGGAAATATCAGGTCATCAATTTTCCATGTTCATATCGATCTGTTTTCTGGGTCGGGGAAATTTGAAGCCTTCATTACGAGCATCTTTTAATATTTCATTGATGACTTTTTGTTTTTGTTGGTTATATTCATTCATTGCTAGGCACAGTTGACTTGAAAAATTCAATTTATCTTGATTTCTATCAGAATAGTTTTTTCAATACTTTACCAGGGTTGCTACTTTTCAGGCCAAAATTCCCATCAGCATTTTGCTGCCTATCAAAACATAAAAAACCAACAAGACATTCATTCCTACACAATCATACTTATTGAAATAAAATTCATTTATTCAATTCCAGTGATGAGATTCTTTTGAAATGTATACATACCTAATGACGTTTACGATATAAAAAGCCAGGCTTTTATTTGATTTGATGTCGAGTGCCGACGAAATTTTTTTCGTTGTGTACAAGCTGATATGAATTTTCTAACTGATGTCGTCGCATAGTATATTAAATTAGAGGAAGCCGTTCATCATTAAAACCTGTTTGCTGATGGCGTGATATATGCGGTATATAAGTGTATATTTTTAATTTATGTCACGTATACCATTCGGAAAGTGAAGTTTGGTTTCTCTTCGCATTATGCTTTATTGTTATGTAAAAATCGAATCGATTCAGGTGCGTATTACCTACTTTTTTTTTCATTGTCACAAAAGAAACCCAGCGACGTTGGGAAATGTAAAAAAGATTGAATATTTTTTCCTTCGCTAGATGACTTTCGTATATAAAAATAAAATGTCGCGCATAAGCCAAGAATTTGGAAATTCTTCTATAAATGATAAATCTATCAATACGTACTAATGTATCACGTTTCATCTAAGAGCAGATATTTTTCTCAATACAAACCTCCGATTTCAGCCAACTAATCGTAATCTTATTACCGTTAGAATTGAGAAAAAATTACGCCAACTTGGTAAAATTTTTCAAAGAATGGTATTTAAACACAGGCAATCTTGATACCGACACCGCCAAGTAGTTTTACGTACATCGAACTTAGAACAACGTTATATTATTTATTAAAACGTAAGCATTTGCGATATTGATGACTATTGCGTTTTCACGACGACGATGAAACGTTTGCGAATTCAAATCGACGTAAATATGGACGAGCTTGGTAATTAGAATGTCATTGTCGGAGTATAATACAGTACGTGGTTCTTGTTGGAAAAATTTTTATTCTATAGGGCGAAATTGACAATGACAAACGGATTTCTTGTTAGGTTCTAAAACGACGTAGAATAGTTCCGTTGTTTTTTTCTTCTTTTTTTTGGTAGAATTGGTTATTTGAATACGACTATGTTGGATTTTTACCTGAATACCTTTTTAATTTGTTGCTTTGTTAGTGTTTACGAGGCAAACCGAGGTTTCTAGTTCGACTCTGGTTGCGAGCGAACGAATATTTTCGATGCATGAGTTTGTTTAGGTAACGGTTCGTATCGATAAGTTGTACAAAAATCGACTGGGAATATTTCTCTAAATGAATTTTTATCGTATTCGTGATAAAGTCGAATGGGGTTTCGGTTTTGTTTGAAGTTTCTTTTATCGTGTAAACCACATTACGAAAAAAATCCTACCGATGGTATTTTCCTTTTCTGATTTAATGTTATGCTCGAAAAATAATTTCCAAAATTTGAATCATGCTTTTTACAATTATTGCATTTCCTAAGTAAATAATTTTTTTGATTTTTTTGATAACAATTATTCGTTATGTATTGTCTGTTCATTCTTTTTTTATTTTTTCATTTTCCTTAAATTTCTGTATAATTAGTCATTATGATCGAACACGGTTTATAAATTAATTACCGAAAGGGAGAATGTGTTAATTAATTAGAACGAGTTAATAAACGTTCGGTAATGCCAACTTTATTGTTAAAACACGTACGTTGATTATGTGATTTGGTGGTGCACGTCGCGTCTCTTCGTCAGTTTTTTTAAACGATACGAGGAAGATTGAGTTAAACTTGTTTTTCTTTTTCGAATTAAAAATATGTAAAATTTAACACGTTGCAAATTGCGACTGAGAAAAATCGATTCTGTTGATGGAAAAATTATAAAGATGGCAAATGTCGTTCCAGAATATTACCAAGTTTTATGGATCGAAAAGGAAAATGACTGGGAAAATATCTTCGAGTAGTGATGAATCGATAATTTCAACGAAGATTATCGATCGTCTTCGTATATCTCCACTTTCGTAAATTCGATGTAAAACTGATCGAGATTCATTTTTTGATCTCTAATTGATCTGTATGCTAAAATTTGAAGATTAATGCTTCGATTTTCGTATGAAAAAGCAATAAAATGCAATAATTCTCGGTATTGAATAAATTATTACGATATGGTCTTGGATTGGATATTAATCTTTTTTCATTAACTTCTTTTCTAATTTTTGCTCATTTCAGGACCGCTTTGGCAAATTATCGATACATCGATAATCTTTCATCGCTATATTCGAGTTTTTGGTGCAGGGATATCTCCAAATTTTTCGTGAATTGTGACACCATAATATGCCTTAGTTTAGGAAAACTTCTTACAATCAAAAAAAATTTACCTTCAGAGGAGTATTTAAAGCAACATTTGAATTTTGAAAAAAAAAAAAATTTCGTCGCGATTATCTTGAAAACCGGTTTACAAAAATGAAAACTCTATATGACCTTTTTTATGCGTCTTTTCAAATGCTATTAGAAAGGTCATATGCGATTTTCACGTAACTGCAATATTCAAGGCGTTAGAGGCATTTGAAAATTTTAATCAGAAATATCTCGAGAACCGGTTCACAAAAATGAAAATAGTATTGAACCTTTTTTCTGCATCTTTTCAAA
>FIZU01055216.1:0-54516 GCA_900064475.1 Pseudococcus longispinus
AAATAAACGCAATTGAAAATATCCCCTGCAATTTAATGAAACGCAATTTATTTGGTGCGAATCGGTACCTTAATGTACATTAAAAATGCTTCAAAATGTTTAAAAAAATTTGACACTTACGATTATTTACACCCCTTCCAAAGGTATATCTCCAATTAAAATGCCATGTCTTCAAATACCAACGAATTCGTTGATATTTGGACACACTTTTTTTTTTTAATTAAATGAATAAAAAAAGATAATTTAATCGAAGAGGTGAAGAGGAACTATTTTACTGATATTGGTGACCCAGCACCGAAAACTATTGACAATATCGATGTTTCGATTTCGATTTAAATAGATTTTTTATGGATTTTTCTTTTTTTCATGTTTTTGATTTTTTTTACCTCAATTAATTTTAATCAAAATCGAAAAATCGAAAAAAAAAATCGATAGGTATTTTTGATATTTTTTGATGTTTTCTCAGACAATGTAAAAAAAATAAAAAACATGAAAAATCGATTTGAATCGAAATCGAAATATTGATATTGTCGGCAGTTTTTGATGTTGGACGTCTAATAGCACTAAAACAGTTTTATTTTTTGATAGAATATTGTGCTATTTTAGCTCTAATTTGAAAAATTACCCTCCTACCTAAATCAGGGTAATACATACTCCGTGCTCCATCTCAATTTTTTGATTTTTAACGAATTTTCAAAAAATTTAATTTGGAAATACTTATGGTAACTAATTTTTATGCAAACAAAATTTGAAAAATTGGGGTTACAAAATTGGTGGCCGCTAATTGAAATAAGCAGATATTTCTGTTGTCATTTGGTATTCTCAAAAAGTAGGTAGGTATCACATTTCCAATTGACCAAGATTTTTTTTCATTTTTTACAAAATACTTTAAAAGCAAAATTTTATTTGTTATTACTGAAATCAAAGTATAAATGAAGTATAGGTTACATGTTTGACAACAGCCTAAATTTTATCATAGGATATGATTTTGCTATTCCCCGATGATAACTTTTAGACATTTTGTCTGACTTTTTTAGACTTGGAAAAATTTTTAGATTTCTACCGACTTTTTGGACTTGGAAAATTTCAACGATAATGCTGATTTTTAGACATTTTGTCAGACAATTTAAACTTTTGGAGCTGGAAAAATTTTAGAAATCAGGATAACTTTCTGATATTTTTTCAGGCAGACTTCCCTGGCTTGTTAAGTTTCAGAGATTGACTTTTAGGTATTTTGTCAGACTGGTTTGGACAAAAAAATTTCTAGATTTCCAATGGCTTCTTGAACTTGGGAAATTTCAGAAATCATTCTAACTTTCTGATATTTTGTGAGACTTTTATGGACATAGAAAATTTTCAAGAATTCAAATGAATTTTTGGATTTAGAAAATTTCAACTTTATGGACTAGGAAAATTTCAAGAAAGTTCCCTGATTTTTAGACATTTTGTTAGCCTTTTTTGAATTTGGAAAAATTTTCAGATTTCTACTGACTTTTTGTGCTTGGAATTGGACTTCGAAAAATTTTCAAGGAAATTCCATTTTGAAATTCATTCACGAAATGACTTTTATATATTTTGTCGGACTTTTTTAAACTTTGAAAATTTGAAGAAAGTTTCAAATATCACATCTTTATGGACCTAAAAAATTCAATGAGCAAAAGCATATCCTACCCATGTTCTATAGTTTCATGGGTAGTATGGAAATAGCGGGGGCTTTGTTGAAAGAAATTCATGATTGTAGGTATAATTTGGTGAAATTCATTGTGTAGAGCCATCTTTTATGTCCATTCGGTGTTAGCTGTTGATGTCTGTTGTCAGGCTAATAAGTACAGAGGGCGCTGCATGCTGAATTGAAAAAAATATTGTATTGAAATCGGCGAAGTTCAACTCATATTATTCTGGGTAAATATTATTAACTATGCTAAAACGTCGATTATTTAAAAAAAAAAAAAAGATAATTTAGCATAATACAATTATTAAAGAAGGTAATCCTGAACACTTATAGCCAACTGCTTTGATGATTTTACCTGTAATTAATGCTCTGATACCTCTTATACTTTCATCATTTTTTCTTGTGGTGTAAATGCCCAGGACACTTTTCGTCATTAATTTTCATTGAAAAATGTCAATTTGGTCCTCTATTTAAAATAGGTAAACATTTAAATATGAATTACCCAATTCTTTCAAACTGACTAAGTACCTATTAAAAATGGTTTATCGATATCTTTTTATCGTGTTTTACTGCAATTGCAATAATATAAGTATAAATCAATATGTGAGCAATGAGTGTGGTATATATAAAGTCCTAGAATCATACTGCTGCCCAAAAAATGATGCTCGTAAGAACATTTTTTATTTTTCAAGATGAATTATGTTGACATATGGGTGGATAATGTAAACAAAACGTGCTTCATTTTTTTCTTTTATTTGGGCTTGGACTACGAGGACCATCAGCCTATGTCAGTGTAGTTAATAGATCACTAAGTGCCTCGCCTCATCCTATTACTCCATCAAAAAATTGTCTAGAAATTTTGCATGTTTTCTAATCTTTTTGTAAGTTCTTCCATACGAAAGATATTCTGATAAATTCATTTGTAAAAATAAATTGAAATTTGCGAGATAAATTTAAATGTACCTAAAGGAATAGCGATGATTTTTATTTCAAGAACAAGATGTTTTGTAAATCTATTCTATCCTTATAAATGCCTTCCTACAGTTCTCTACTTAAATATCTAACCTCTTGACTGCTGACAGAACTGTATAAAGACACGAGACTGTATAAATGGTATACCAACGATACGATGGGTATTCTAATGAATTTTATTGCAACCAACATCTAGCCAATAGTCGAAGTGATATTATTTTGTGGAAATATTTTACGTTCGCTGTGTGCAACGAACGAATCAAATCGAGAGGATTAACGTGAAGTCTTTTTTAAGTCGGATGAATATCTTGGGTGTTCTTCTACGGGTAATAGGCGTCTAAAATAATGACCGTGAGCGGGAAAGACATCAAAGGAGCCGCCAGTCTTCTAAGTCGAGCGTGGGAGGCTAACGTGGTATAATAATGCTATCGATTCCACACACCTTAACGGAACAATGATCATGAGCCATACCAGCCACCAAATATTACGTTCATTGTAATTGTTTTTGTCTGAAAAGCGTGCTACGAGAATTCGCGTGCTTTTCTTAATATAATCTAACGATGGTGATAATTTCCCGATAACGTTTTTTTTTTATCTGTCTGTTTTATTCGTTTATTGCATCTATTGGCTAAATACTTATCGTAAATTAATTAAAGTGGAAATTTGTTGAAAATATACCTAGTATTGATGCAAATTGTGATTTATGCAAAAGAAAATAGAAGCGATACCCAGGTATCTCTGTAACATCCCCATTGTTTATTTTTATTACCTAAGTAGGTATATGATACAGAAAGCTCTACCTTAAGTCAATACCGTTGAATAATGATTCATTGATTCTGACAGGCGCTCGGATACATGAGGAAAAGATGGAGAAATTCTCCCTAACGGAAAACCCATCAATAAACGTTTATTTTTATTTGTGATTTATCGCATCATATCCTTCGAAGGGATGTTTTCGCTGGCATCAATTTCACTTTAATGGAAATTTAAATTAGCCTATTTCACCTTCATGTGAAGACTATTTCATTATGATGCATTATTAATATACATCGATTCGATTGATATTGGTGATAGGTGATGAAACGCTGAGAAAAAGGAATGAGTACGGATTGAACCTGGAAGGAAGGGCTCGCCCGTTATTTGCTGGGGTTTTAATCTACTTATGTATTCTACAGAATACATATTCATACGTAATTATTTCTTTCAATGTTTGAAATTTAAATTTAAATTTTTAGACTGGTAGATATATTTGTCATCTGTGACATTATTTATGTAAAATTAAGATGTTTTTATTTGAAAAATTCGAAGCTGAAAAACTTCTATGCTGTGAAATGTGATTGAATTTGAATCTACATATGTAATTCAGCTTCAACGTGTAATTGGCTTAAAATTATCGTATTAGGAGGGTTCGAAATTCAAAGCTTGAATGATCCAAGATCCAAATGTGATTTTGGAATAGACAGCCGCTCTCTTAAACCTACAAATATGGCGATCTTCTTATTTGAAGATCCATTAAAATAATCTAATAAAAAGTTGATTGTTGAAAAATCGCAAAATCAATGAAATTTCGAAAGAATTCAAGCTTTTGTGATTATTGATCATTTTATGAAACATTTTTTCTCAGATACAATCTCGACATATTTTTTATTATATTTTTTTTGATACTTGAGTACTTACAAGAAATTTTTTGTTGTTTATTTCAATTTTTAATCCATAATTCCATATGTTACTAAAATTGTCAAAATGTTGACAAAAGTCAGTAAAAATATTGTAAAAACGGTCCAAAAGTCAAGAAAATCGGGAAAAATGTGGCAAAAAACATCGAAATTTCCGTAAAAATTGTCGAAAATATCGTCGACATTATCTCTGAAATTTTCAAGGTCCAAAAAGTCAATGGAAATCTAAAACATTTCCCCTGTCCAAAAAAGTCTGCCGGAATGTCTGCGAAAGTCAGAGCATTATCTGAAATTTTCCAAATCCAAGAAGTCTGCCTGACAAAATATCAGAAAAAGTCAGAATTTCTGAAATTTTCCCCGTCAAATAAATCGTTTGAAATCTGAAAAATTTTCCAAGCCCAAAAAATAAATAATTACAATTTGAAAATTTTTTTAAGACCAAAAAAATCTGACAAAATGTTTAAATGTCAGCGTAATATCTGAAAATTTTCAAATTCAAGAAATCTGCCTGGCAAGATATCAGAAAGTTATCCTGATTTATGAAATTTTCTAAGTTCAAAAAGTCTAAATTATTTATCTGACAAAATGTCTAAAAGTCAGCATTATCTCTAAAAATTTTTCCAAATTCAAAATAATCTGACAAAAATGTATAAAAGCCAATTTTCTATGCTCAAAAAGTCTGAATTGGTTGTCAAACAAACTTTCTAAAAGATGGGTAGGCATCATCTCTGAAATTTTCCAAGTTCAAAAAGTCATTGAAAATCTGAAAATTTTTCCAAGTTCAAAAAAATTCCGACAAAATGTCTAAAAGTCAGCGTTAGGTAAAAACCTGTAAAAAAAATGTCTGATTACAACTTTTTTGAAAATTTTCAAGTCCATTAAGTTGAAATTTTCCAATTTCAAAAAAGTCTGGCAAAATGTCTAAAAATCACAATAATGTCTATCTCTGAAAATTTTCCAAGTCCATAAAAAATCCGACAAAATGTATGATAGTCAATTTTCCAAGTTCAAAAAGTCTAAATCGTTTGTCTGAAAATGTCTAAAAGTCAGCATCATCTCTGAAATTTTCTGCGTTCAAAAGTTCTATGGAAATCTGAAAAATTTTCCAAATTCAAAAAAATCTGACAAAATGTCTAAAAGTCATCGTCAAGGAATTTCGTGATGGAATTTCGTCAAGTTTTTCACGGAATTACTCGTGGCCACAGTAAAAGAATGGTTGCAGATCGCTAAAAAATTGAGATTTTTGAGTTACAAAAAAATAAAATACCCTCCGTTTCGTACCAAAACCGAACCTAAAGGGCCCTTTTTGATGCAAAAAAATTATTTCGATTGAGAAAGTTGAAAATTTTTTATTGCAGTCTTGCCAACTTTCGATTTTTACAAAAATTAATTTTCAACTTGAAAAATTTAGACAATTTTTATTTATCATAAAAATCGAAAGTTGGCAAGACTGCATTCAACTTTTTCAATCGAAATAACTTTCCTGCATCAAAGGGACCCTTTAGTTTCGGTTTTGGTGCGAATCGGAGGGTAATTTATATTTTTGTAACTCAAAAATCTTTTCAACCTCCTGGTAGAGAACAATAAGTGGTATCCAATTCCGAGATCAATGGTCGGCCTAGGGAGGTGTAGAAACTCGAATTGCAATTTTTCAGAGGGGGAAGGGGGGGGGGGTGACCGAGGTACCAGACAGATGGCACTACCCAAAAGTGTCAAAAAACTATTTTTTTTTTCAAAAGTGACCCCACTTTAAGTAGCTCTAGCTCCGCTTCCCTTACAGCTAGGTGTCTGACATTTTTTACGGTGCATCTTCAACTCAAAATGAACCACCCCCTTGAATTTGGTCAAAATCCGAGGCGTGGTTTTTTTTCACTCCTTCTTAATGTGCATACTCTGCAGTATACATTATGTATTTTTGGGCTTTCAGACTCCATTAGGCATCATTTGCTTAAATATTCTTCATTCAGGGAACTGCGAGTAATTTAATAAAAACAAACAACTTTGAAGGAAAAGATCCAATGAAAGTTTTTCATCCATAGGTACCTATAAATTAATGTAAGGGCTATTTCAGCGAAAGCTAATTAAGCTAAAAAAACAACCATAAATCATGGCCTCCTTTCTCTATAAAATATCTTCAGATTCTACCTAAATAGCAGCGTTGAGTGCTTAAAATTAGAAATATCCGCAATTTCAATTTAAATTAAATCATGGATATCCGTAACCGTTTTATTTCCATCCAAAAAAACCACATCAATTAAGATTATTATATGACCTACACCCTACGTGTGGCTTTCTTTGATGAAAATTCATAAGCAAAGTGAATGGGTCTGGTAGCCAACTTACTATAATTAAAATTTTATAGCGAAAAATATAGGTAGTTGCAGAAAATAGCGATGCAGCGCACCTATTCGTACGTTATACTTGCGTACGTATGTACACCTTGTTCAACATTTTCATGCCATACATACGATGAAGCTAAAGTATACTATTGCCAACAATCTCGTATCGTTTGTTATGAAATTATCCGTATAAACATAAACAATGTAAAGAAATCTAAAATGACATTTACAAATGACGTTATCACGTTATGAGAAACATGGTTAAATGACTGTTGACGAAGATGCGACTGCACAGTGTACAGCTTCGGCTCGGGTACAAATAGGACGACGAACAGCAGTTGGAATTGGCAAACGGCGCGGCGCAGCGTCCGCTGATAGAGTCGTCGGTTGTTTCATCCGGTTCTGGAAAATTTCGCGGCGACAAGTAAAAATATGATTTATGAATTCTTTGTTAACATTATATAGATTTATTTTTTCAACACTGTCAGTAAAATTTTGTAACACCATTTACTTTCTTTTTGATCATCGCGTCGGTGTAATTATGAATAATACGAGGTGGTGGATGTTGATGCGGTGACGAAGGAGACTTGGACGACGTCTAAAATTAAATTTTCCCATTAGCGCTCGAACAGTGTGGAGAAAAATTGTTATGGAGGAGATAGGTAGTCGTACGGTGGTGCGGTGTGTGACGCTGAGGTACTCGACGTACTCGTATTTCTCTTAGTGCCAACTCATTTCAATTAGTATTGATGATAAAAATCAATCTCGCGTAATTAACGGTTAATTATTAGACTATCCGTATGTGAGAGGTATTCGGTGAGCAAATCGATAGCTCGCGAGTTAAGAAATATTCGACGAACGGCCGGCGATACAGCAGGAGTCAATATAACGTGTGTGGGCTTCGGTTTTGTCGGCTATATAATTACGAACGTCACTTAAGGCGCTATTCGACATAACTACAAGCGGCTACCAGAGTGCGCCACTATATCATTTTTCTATCATTAGCCTAGTTGCTAGTTAAAATACCGACACCTTTCTTATAGCCGAGGTTTGTAATCAACTTTCCGAAAAACCGGCCGCAGCAATTTCAAATACATAGTTACAAATTGGCTATCTGTATAATGCTCATATATCTATTCTATACTTTTTTCTGCCTTCCTTTTTTTCCCTCCTTTCGTGTGCGCGTAACTTTCCAAATAGTTTGATAAAATAATTAGCGCGACGTGAAAATAAACCGATTAAAATCTGATGTTGGTGTAGGATGTACCGGGTACCTAATAGAAACGTGTGTTGTGAAGGTGTGCTTTTATGAAGTGATTGTCACATACAAATAGATACTCGTACGTCTACGTATAAGAGTATTCTTCGACTTTGTGTGTGGTTAGCGAAGACGTAGAAATATGAGAATTGAGGCGAGGTGGGCTAAAACCTCAGAAATGACAAAAAACCACAAATTTGCCAACGGAAATAATGACGGCCGTCTATATTATTAAAGAAAATGATTTTTATCGTTGAAAAAAATGGAAATGTTCTCACACAATTTCATGATTTTTTAAACTGATTTTCGAAGCAATTTTCGAGATCTATAGTTGTCAGTAATCACATTTGCTTGAAGTTGAATATAGCGAGCGAGGGCAAAGACTTTAAAAATTGAAACTTACTAGGTTATTAGCATAGGATAAGGTTTTATTATGAGTAATTCTATGAAAAACAAGACGAAATTATGCGACGATGACTTTCAGACATTTTGTCAGACATAAGACTTTTTGAACTTGTAAAATTTTATTGATTATGCTGACTTTTACTACTCATTTTGTCAGACTTTAGGCTTTTTGGACTTGAAAAATTTCAGAAATTCTAATTTTTTCAACTTCGAAAAATTTTGTAAGGGAGCAGCCGATTTCTTGAACCTGGACAAATTTAGATTCGATGGTTTTTAGACATTTTGTCAGACATTAGACTTTCTGTACTTGAAGGAAAAATTTGCAGATTTAAAACGACTTTTTGAACGATAAACTTCAGAGATGATGCTGATTTTGACATATTTTGTCACAGTTTTTTTCGATATGGATATGTCTTATGATCTGGGGATCAGTCTGAAAATTTTATCCATTTTTCATGTCCGTAAATTCCGTCATGAAATTCCTTGACGATGACTTTTAGACATTTTGTCAGACTTTTTTAGAATTTGAAAAATTTTCAGATTTCCATGGACTTTTTGGGCATGGAAATTTTTTAAAAATAATGCTGACTTTTATACATTTTGTCAGACAATAATTTAGACTTTTTGAATTAAGAAAATTTTAGAAATCAGGGTGAATTTCCGATATTTTGTGTCTGTCAAGCAGACTTCTTGGATTTAGAAAAGTTCAGATATTGCGCTGCCTTTAAACATTTTGTAAAATTTTTTCGGACTTGAAAAATTTTTAAGAATTTAAATAAACTTTTAGATTTGGATCAATTCAATGGACTTGAAAATTTCAAGAAAATTTAAATCAGACATTTTATCAGACAGTTTTCTACCTAAGGCTGACTTTCAGACATCTTGTCGGACTTTTTTGAATTTGGAAAATTTTTCAGATTTCTACTGACTTTTTGTACTTGAAATTGGATTTCGAAATTTTTTCAAAAAAATTCCATTACGAAATTTACTTACGGAAATCCTTTACAATGACTTTTAGATATTTTGTCTGACTTTTTTGAACTTGGAAAATTTTTCAAATTTCAAATGATTTTTTGGCCTTGGGAAATTTCGAGAAAATTTGTAATATCACGACTTTATGGAATTGAAAAGCGCAATGAGCAAAAGCATATCCTATGTTTTATCGTTTCATGGATAGTATGGAAATGCCGGGGACTTTTTGCTAGACTTTTGAAACAGTGGCGTAGCCAGACAGGTCATCAAGGGGGGGGGGGGTCTTCACAAAAAAAAAAGAAATTTCATGAAAATTTTTTGAGAATAGGTACCCATATTTGCTTAAATTTTATAATTTTTTTCAACTTTTCGGTCGTCGAGAGCAAGTTCAGACCTCCTGGACCCCCCTTAAATACGCCACTGTTTTGAAAACTTATGAATTTTAACCCTACATAAGTGACATAAAATATTCACTACATGAATGGTCGCATCACTGTCTGTCAGACCAGTAAACAAATTTGACTTTCTACATGGTAGATTTGAAATACTATCGCACTGATCGTGTTGTTGGAACCTTAAGGGGACTGGTTTGAACTATTTTAAGCAGTTTTGATATTATTACATCGTAATTTGACGGTTATTTGGTAAATGAGGTGAAAGAAAACTCTAAAAAAGGGCATTTTTTGGCTGTAAAAATAATTTTTTCTATGAATTCAAATATTAGTAAAAAAAAATCTGTGCATTATTTTGAAGTTGAAAACTTCTTATCATTAATTTCTTAGCATATTACACAATTTCGATAACGTTTCCTTCAAAAAATTTCAATTTTTCAAAAATAAATAAATAATCTGGATTTAATTTGTGAATTGCCCCTTCAAAAAATGGGAATGCTACTCACACACCACAAACATGTTTTTTTCACTTATAAATGATCCCCTCCCACTCACAAAACAGAACGACAGTGTTGTCAACCAACCTGGTCTGACAGACAGCGATGCGACTAACGGAGCACATATCCATGTATACCAATATGTCCGCTTGAAGAGTACCTAGATCTATTTCCTGTACTTTTTTTTAGACTTTTTACTTTAGACCTTTTGGACTTGAAAAATTTCAGAGATTCAACTGACTTTCAAAACTTTTGCCAGACATCATTATTTTTGGACTGGAAAAATTCAGAATTCACGCTGACTTTAAGATATTTTTTTTAGACAGCCTTTAAACTTTTCGCATTTGAAAAATTTATACACTTTTTCAGATATTATTAGACTTAGCTTTTTGAACTTTGATTTTTTTTTGAGATTTCAGAAATTACACTGACTTTTAGACAATTTGTAACATAGAAATTGAATTGGATGAATCTGAAAATCATAGTCACGAAATTTCCCGACTTTGACTGACATCAAATTTTCGGTTATGAAACTTGTTGCGAATCCATGCGATTTTCAAAATAATCACCACAGTACCGCAGCCAAACAATCATTATCAGTGGCGAGGAAGGGGAGAAAAAAGGCGATTATATGTAACATCTAAAGAAGTATCTACTTCACCTATTTTTGCTATTTCATTAGAAGACGATGGCCGAAATTTTTACCTAAAAAGTCATTCAAATGCTGAAACTTCATCATTCTTCTAAATTTTAGGTTCCCTCTATCGCGTGTGTTTACAATTTTGTGTTTTTCAAACTTGAATATATCTTTTGTTCCTGAATAAAACAAATTTTTTCCAATTTCCCCAAGTTAGTCAACTTTTTATCTTTCTCAACTTTTCGTCAAAACTTTCAATTCTGACTTTGCTTGCTAGATGAGACACCCCTTTATTATTTGTCACGCCTTCGATTACGACTAATTGTTGATTTGCTGAAATCTCCAAATTGCCTTATTTTTTGTCAACTGATAGGGGTTCAAAGAAGGATGGGGCTTCAGTTAAAATTTCGTAAAATCTTGAATCGGATATGAAATCAATTTCTAGAATGATTTCCAAAATTTCGAAAAATGTCTCAAGAGAGAGTCAATTTTCACTCAAAAATTAAAAAAATTTCCAATCGATTATTAATGCATGTTTTTCGATCTGTGGAATCCAATTTTGGGCTAATTTTAAACGCCAGTTTAAGTTGAGTCTCACCCTCTTTGACCACTTTTTATTTCCTTTGCATTCGATGACATCTAGATGCAGCCTTGGGAGCTCAAAAACGTGGATTTTGATACAAATACATTTCTCGATAATGTCGAAAAATTTTGGGGTTTTTCTTCTGCTATATGCTCCCCCCCCCCCCTTGCCTGGACTATTTTGTAATTTTGGCCTACAATTACCTCGGAAATGTACCATAGGGGCGAAAAAACATATACTTTGATATCTAATCCAAAATTTTAAGTCGAGCTGCGCCTTCTTTTTAGACCTTCTTGATTTCTTGAACCAATCAATCATTCCAAAATTCAAAACAAATTAAGAAAAAAAATTCGTACCTAGATCACCAATTTTCAAACTGAGGACTCAAAATTTCAAATTTGACAACTCTTTAAACTCTTTGGAAGAGGGGAGGGGTCTTCCAAATCGCGTGTTATACTACACGGCTGCTGAATATGCCATATTGAATTATGCATACGTGATGACAGAATAATGTAATACACGTATAGGTAGATCATGTACATATCTACCTATTAGAATTTTAAAATTTACACGTATTTAAATTAATGAACACGTTAGGAGCATGAAACCTGATCATTAAACAACATAAGGTATAGGTATAGCATAGGTAAAGGTTCGATGTTCGAAGATGTATATTTATAATATGAATGGCTCTGTGTACATGTAGATGTAAATTTACCTACAGTATCGTAATTTCAAACGAATAACACCTTTGAATTTTTATTTCATGCGAAAATGCCATTTTGTATTCAACTTCCCGGTACAGGTACGAGCTCTGTTATGGATGTGGAAGCGAGTCTCTATATAATAATCATAATAGCCGGTAATGATTCTCCCCCACCCCCTCCGGCGCTCGCTTTTGTAATATAATAAAACTTGGATATGGTTTATCATTACACGGCGTGTACAACAAATTATAAAAGGGATGTAATTTGATAACGTAATAAATAATTAAGTCATTACGACGTTATTGTGGTTAATTTACACAGAAAAAAAACGCCACAAATGACACCTTGGTCGCGTAGGTATATGTACCTAGGTAGATATAGGTGTGCTGATGAGAAATACGCACATCTTGCTCTTGCTCCCTTTTTTCGGTGGTAATTACTTTTGGTGAACGTCCTACTGCGCGAAAATTGTAATAGGTTATTTTTTAACCGAGCCTATTGTTTATATGTTTATTTGTGGAATGATTAAGGGTAAATTGATTGAGCGACCAAGGTGCGGTGTAATAATATCGTTTACCTTTGTGCATCGTGATGGTGAAAAGGATCATCGTGGAGTTGTTCCTGTATCTTATCGTACCCTTGTTCCTGGTATAAACTTAAGTTAATAGTTATTACCTTTTGAAATTTATTGTGTTGTTTGTTTGTTTCTGTTTCTGTTTTTTTTTTTTTGGAAAGTGTTTCGAAATGTTTTTTTCCAATTAGTATTTTTCTATGTCATTCATTTCCAATGGACTCAAAATTCTCTTAATAGATTTATCTAAGGGGGCGCTTCAGCATACGTAAACGAATTTGCAGTGCAGTTTTAGGGTTATTTGATAAAGAAATTGCATAAAACACACCTGAATTTTTCGTCATCTTTCACATTTAAATTTTCATCCATCGAAAAAAAGACACCAAAAGGTCCCTAGCTTCTATTTTATTTTAGACTCCTCAATTGTAGTGTATCTTGATGTAAAAAAAAATCGAGAAAGTTTTAAACCACAGCTTCTCCCCTTGGTGACTTATCACTTTTCTGTTACACTATTTTCAAAAATTTAATTTCAGTGAAAATAATCGAAATTTTTCTTTCTTTTCCACAAAATTACATTTCGTAATAATGTAATAGTATCAGCAATGGTAACTGGTTACTTTGTAAGTAATTTGGTTACTTTTTTCATCGTTGGTTACTTTTTGTTACTATTTCCTCTAAAAGTTACTTAAAGTTATACTTTTTTCACGAATTTCAAGTTGAAAAAAATCAATTAAAAAATTTGAAAACAATTCCAAGTCAACTTTATCATTTTTAATTTTTTTTTTCATATCTTGATCTTTTTTAAAAATGTAGAAAACTTGAAGCTGGAGTAAGTAGTAGTTGAAATTGTTGAGATTTCCATAAAAATCTTTTAAAATGTGTGAAAACGGCCAAGAAATCATGTGAAATATTTCTTGAATTTTCATAAAAATCAGTTAAAATTTCGTTAAAAAGGTCAAAAAAATCTAGAAAGTATTAAAAAACTCTGTGAAAATATTCCTAAAATTCATTGGAAAATGTTGCAAAAGTTGCTGATGTGTCATTGAAAACTTTTGCAACATTCACAAATTTTCACTCACTAAAAATACTTAAAGCAAAAATTGTAAAATTTTTTTAAAAATTTGAAAAATATTGGACAAATACCAGTTTTTACGAAATTTTCGACAAAATTCATGGTTTTTTGACCGTTTTTACTGATTTTTGTAAAAATTTATCACATTTTTGACAATTTTCATAATTCTTTCGATTATTTTTGTTCATTTGAAATGATTTCTTTAAAAATTTCAACAATTTTTCGACGTTTTCAAATTTTATCATGATTTTGTGGCCCTTCATAGCATATTTTTACCCACTTTTGTGATAATTTCAAGAATTTTTTCGAAATTGTTAACGGTTTCCTTGATTTTAGGACCATTTTAAAAATAGTTTTACATATTTTTGTTAACATTTTGACAATTTTAACAATATTTTCGTCGATTTTATAATGTTTTTAATATTTGAAATGATTTTTGTGAAAACTTTAACAATTTTCAAAGGGATTTTCGTCAATTTTCGTGATTTTTTGACAATTTCTAAAATTTTTTCACCAATTTTTATGACAATTTCAAGGATTGACTTTTAGAAATTTTGTTAAACAATCACTTTGGACTTTTTAGACTTTGAAAATTTTAGAATTTACTCTACTTTTTCGACATTTTGTAAGTTGACTTTATGGATTTGTAAATTCCATCGCGTTTAGACATTTTATCAGAATTTTTTGGAGTTAGAAAATTTTTCAGATTTCCGCAGGCTTTTTAGACTTGTAAATTTTAGAAATAATGCTGATTTTCAGACATTTTATCCGAGTTTTTTGAACTTTGAAAAATGTTTAGGAGAAAATGCTGACTTTTTGACATTTTGTGAACCAAACACTATAGATTTTTTAATTCGACAGATTGACTTTTTGGACTTGTAAGTTCCATCAGGTTGATTTATAGACATTTTGTCAGACTTTTTTGGACATTAAAAATTGTTTAGATATATTCCCACCGGCTTTTGGAACTTGGAAAATTTTAGAGATGATGCTTACTTTTAGACATTTTGTCAGACAATCACTTTGGACTTTTTGAACTTGGAAAATTTTAGAATTTACTCTACCTGTTGAATATTTTGTGAGTTGACTTTTTGTACTTGTAAATTCCGTCACCTTGACTTTTAGACATTTTTGTTACACTTTTTTGGATTTAGAAAGATGTTCATATTTCCGCAAGGTTTCTGGACTTGTAATTTTTAGAGATGATGCTGACTTGCAGACATTTTTTCAGACTTTTTTGGACTTGTAAAAATTTTCAGATTTCCATTGACATTTTGAACATTGAAAATTTCAGAGATCATGCTGACTTTTAGACATTTTGTCAGACAAATAATTTTTAAACTTTTTGAATTTTGAAAATTGAATTTTAGATATTTTGTTAGACTTTTTTGAACTTGAAAAATTTTGAAGATTTTTACTGCCTTTTTTTTTACAGAATTGCATATCTGAAAGGGGTTATCAAAATGAACCTTAAAAAGCTTAAAATGTCTATGGATGACCTTGAAAAAGTGCTCGAAATTAGAAAAAAAATCCATGAATTACCCTTGATACTGTCTACTATCCCTGCAGGTTTGAAAAAATTCGGTTGAAAACTGCCAAAAATAGAAATTTTAACGAAAATCCACATTTTAATCCCCTCAGAAAGAGGTAAAATTGAAATATCGAGCTAAAAGTTTTGTCTCGGAGGTTTACACCATAAAAACCAACTTACATTGGATAATTTTACATTCGGTGCTTAGGGCCAAATCATCCCTATAAACCCTGCTATGCACTTTATAAAGAAAAGAAGTCGATATTATACGATTATTGACCCTGTACCCTTTAGCCTTCCTCCCACCTGAAAAAATAGAATAAACTGTTTTTAAAAATATACACGTTTTTCCCTGATTACATATTTTATCAACATGCTGTGAACGACAAATGATTGAACAAAATTACTTCACTCGATTCTATTTCGATGTAATTTTTCAAAACAGAATTTTTTGGAGTAATCAAACCTTTCATTTGAGTAAACATAGGCCTATCTGAAAATTTCCTAAAGAACAAAAAACTTCGTAATCTAGTTAGGTAGGCAAATAAAGTAATAGAGAAAGAACGATATTTACTATTGCTGGTCAGAAATGGTTTAGGTACGTTTCGAAATAAAATGTGCCAATTTCTTACCATGCTGTGAAAATTGAACGGTAATTCCTGAGGAAAAGGTCAGTAAGTATAAGTGGATAGGTACTTAATTTGCTTTAGTAATGTTTTCTAAAATGTTATTGTTGTTTTATTATAGTAATAAACCACCATTTTTAAACTATTCACCATATCGAATGTTGTCATTACGGCTGTTTCAGATTGCTTAGTATTGCGTGATTTTGTATAGTTAGAAGTACTATTTTCCTATAATAATACGAACGCTTCGGAAGATATTAATCTATTTATACACGAATACATTTCTTTTAAAGTTAATATTACCTTTTTGATTTTCGGTGTTTGTTTATTATATACCCACGTATTAGTGTAAATATAAAAGTGAAAAACGATTTTTTAATATTTTATATACGTAGGTATAGGTACATAGGTATACGAAACGTTTCGTTGTGTGGTTTTTTTTTTCATGCTTTATTTGAAAAAAGGATAGAATAGAGAGGAACGAGGCGAGTGTGATAATGATATTTTTCACACTTTTTATTTGGTAAAAAACTTTTTTATTGTAAACTTTACGTTTGAAAGATATTGTAGGTAGGTAGTACCTGCCGAAAAATTACCCTTTTTATGGCGAGTCAGATGGTAATACATTGGACTTATTCTCACCGCGTGGCGCGAATTAATCGAATTGAAATATTAATTAAGCACCCCCCGAGGCGGCGTAGTTGACTGAAAAATTTTCAAATTAATCTTCTTCCATACCCTTAGTTACTTACGGTTGTGTAGGATACTCGTGGTTTCGGCGAGCTCGTTTTATAAACACACTGTAGAGAGGTTTTCTCTTCATACGATGTCATCATTATTAGCCGCAATAAAATATGTTTACTTTAGCATCAGACAAAATAGTGGCGTTCGCATTAGTCATATTTAGTGAGCCGTGTAAAAGAATAACATGCGAGTGTTTAAAATCTGAAAACTTATTTAAACGAGACTATGCATTTTAAAAATACGCGTACTTATCTATATTTACGAGTAGGTATACCTCTCGAAAATGCATATAGACATTACGTACCGAGACTAAAGGCAATTAATTTCCTCATAAAGGATGACACAGAGACACAGACGTCCCGTATGAGAAATGTATCTATATTGTACCTACTTATCTACGTTCCATGCTTTTTAAATAGGCATATTTTGAAAACGACCATCGCTAGGTAAAAAGCTAAAATATTATTTTTGGTATATTTTGAGAAAACTTACAATTCACATATTCGAATCTGATCGGTTTCGACCGGAAATTTAAAGTAACCTAGTTTACAAAATTAACAATCGAATTCTCATATTTCAAAATATTGATATTAAGATAGAAAGATTTACACAATTGATAATCAAATTCGTGATTTCTCATTGTTCCAATTGCGTAATTCAATTAAATTGAGAAATCAAACAATCGTCTTGAATTATAGGTGAGTAAATAACTGGAATACGTTCGATTACAAGTTATACAAGAAATATGTAATAGATAGGTAGATAGGTACTTCTTATCAACATTGTAAATTTATTCGACGTTTATAGATCGTATTCTGAAAAAAGTATATCACACTGATAGGCAAAACAAGTCGACTATAACAAAATGGCGATTAAAATATTACACGAATGATCTTACTGATTTTATCAAATTGTGCTCATTGAATGGTCTGGTTGGGCTAGTCGCTGAACTGCTGAAGTCGACCCTAGCTCTGATTTCCTGTTCGGACCCCTCAGGTGGTGTACTTTAGTGTAAAAAGGGAAATTTTTAACCCTGCGCCATCCTCTTCCTGACTTGGCTTTTTTAGCACAGGATATGCTTTTGCGATGAATAATTCCGCGAAAAACGACCGACCGACTACGAAATTCCCACCGACCATGAAATTCCGACCACGGAGGACCTACAGATTGTCTTTTTAAACTTGTAAATTCCACCACGCTGACTTTTAAACATTTTGTCAGACTTTTTTGGACTTGGAAAAATTTTAAGATTTCTACTTGGTTTTTTGGCCTTGGAAAATTCCAGAGTTGTGAGACAAACACTTTAATCTTTTTGGACTCGAAAATTTTTAGAATTCATTCTAACTTTTAGAAATTTATCAGACATTATTCTTGGCCTTGGAAAATTCTGAGATCACGCTGAATTTTGGATATTTTGTCAGACTAACATTTTAGGATTTTTGGACTAGGAAAATTTGATTGATAATGCTGACTTTTAGACATTTTGTCAGATAAACGTTGTCAGACGTTTTTGGACTTGAAAATTTTTCAGATTTCCACAGGCTTTTTGGATTTGTAAATTCCATCACGATGACTTTTAGACATTTTGTCAGACTTTTTTGGACTTGGAAAAATTTTCAGATTTTCACTGGCTTTTAAGGATTTGGAAAATTTTATAGATAATGCTGACTTTCAGATATTTTGTCAGACAAACAGCTTAGGCTTTTTGGACTAAGAAAATTTTAGAAATTAGGGTAACTTTCCGAAATTATGTCAGGCAGATTTCTCGGAATTGGAAGTTTTCATTGGCTTTTTTTTTTTTTAATTTATTTATTTAATGTCGCATTTGAGCAATTCAGCTTTTTGGACTCGGAAAATTTCAGAGATAATTTTTATTTTTAGACATTTTGTCAGATTTTTTTGGACTTGAAAAAATTTTAAGATTTCTATTTGTTTTTTTGCTTGGATAATTTTGGAGTTGTCAGACAAACACTTTGGACTTTTTGGACTTAAAAAATTTTAGAATTCACTTCAAATTTTAGACATTTTGTCAAAATTTTTTGGATTTAGAAAAATGTTCGGATTTCCATTGGTTTTTTGGGCTCGGACAATTTTATAGATAGTGCTGACTTTTAGACATCCTCTTGACTTCAGGAGAATCCCGAATACCAGTTTGTTTGAATTTTTTGACAGTAATATAAAAATGTAGACGCGATCAAAAAAATCACAAATTAATGGCAAAAATTTCAAAAATTGTTGAGATTTTCATAAAAATTATTTACAACATTGTAAAATGATCAAATTATTTAGAATACCGTCGAAAATTCCATTAAAATTTCTTAAATTTTCATAAACATCTAAAAAAAATTTGTTAAAAAAGTCAAAAAAAATGATGAAAAGTATTGAAAATCTTGTGAAAGTTGTAAAAATATTCTTAAAGATGTTGTAAAAGTGGTTGAAATTCTTTTTAAAAAACGTTGCAATATTTACAAATTTTCAAAAAAATCAGTTAAAATGCCGCAAAAATGGTAAAAGCATGAAAACTTTGGCAAATTTTTTTAAAAAATAAAAATTTATGTTCGGTTGGTTACTTTTTCGATAAAAAAATTCATTTACGATGCCTGAAATCCAATCAGGAAGTAGCATGTACCTTGTTGGAAAAAATTTAGGTAACATTTTATTTTTCAATTTGTAAAGATTTTTTTTGGAATTTGGGACAGAAAGATATAGAAATTGTTTTCTCATAAATTAGAACAAATGAAAGAAGCCGTAAAAAATTTCAAAATTTCATAAGTTTTCCGTATGGCTTTTCAATATAGTTTCCTCTGTAACGGAAAATTATCTGAAAATGTTAGCTCTCTCCAACAAAAAATTGGAGGAGTCAGCATTTTACAAAATTTCATAAATTTTCCATATGACTTCTCACTGTAATCTATTTTAATGGAAAATTATCAAAAAAATTTAGCCTCCCTCTTCCATAATGACAACTGCGGGGAGTCAAAATTCCATTATTTTATGAATTACGAGTTTGTAACTTCCTAGTCGCTCTTATTTCATGACAGCCAACTGATAATTTTTCGTCATTTCTTAATAAAAAGAGACTCGATGCACTGAAAAGCCATTATGAGAAATTTCAGTTTTTTTTAAATTTTATAGCTATAAATGATTTTTGAAAATTTGAGTCAACATGAACCTACTTTACTTTTCATCTGAGGAGATAAATATTTTCTTTAAACTGAGCATTTTCTATTGGAACAAGTTTATTTGTATGAAATTTTCAACGATTTTTTTGGAATTTGAATTGAGGAATTTCGAGGTAACGGATAACAACCTTTCAAAGCATGAAAATAAGAGCCCCTTCATTCAGCCGTGAGAAGCCTTTTGATATGTGACCAATGACCAGGCCATGCAATAACAATTTTAATCATAATGACATGTGATATCACCTGTTATGTGTTGAAATTTACATCATGTATACTTACTTTGTAAACCTTTGCATCTCACTTATTTGTTTAAGTAGGCTAGTAATTATTAATTTACTAAACAGATACGATCATATTCCAAAATGGTCCAGTCATCTGAAAACTTTGCATAATGGAACCTACCTACGTAATCACGTATAAGTACAATAAGGTACTATAATACCCAGACAATACTTACTCGTATGTATATTATACCTCCATAAAAATTTTTTTTCGAGATGATACATTTACATTCCTGACTCGACAGATATATCGAGACGACTCGACTGCTTTTTTAATTTTTCAGTGATAAAAATTACATGTTTTTATTACGCATCATACGAATCTGCGTAAGACTAAAATAAGTATACCTAAGTCTGTTACAACCGCTGGTAATTTTTATTGCTATGACCTGAGTGAAGGAAGTATGTATTCTTAATTAATTTTCGAGTGTTTATGACTATCTTAGGATTTATACGTTTGAGTTTTTCATTCTGTAATTGTTTTCCAATGGCACAGGAATGAAGAAAATTTTACGTCGATGGCTCGAGAGTTTCGTATGGCTGGCTGATTCTTCGTATAGTTTATATTCGTTGGTTGAAATCTTTGAAATTCAAAATAAGTATTTAAGGCATTCATCAAAGGATTGAATTCTTATACAATTGGTTGAATGGTAAAAAGAGCATAGCCGGGTTTTTATAGGGGTGATTTGGCCCTGAGCACCGAATTCTAAATTATCCAGTGGAAGTTGGGTCCTTATGGTCTTAAGACCCCCGTGACTAAATTTTTAGCTCGATATCTCAACTCTAAACCATTCTGAAGGGGTTAAATGCGGATTTTCGTTAAAATTTCTATTTATGGCAATTTTCAACAGAATTTTTTCAAGCTTGCAGGTATAATAGACAGTATCAAGGTTCAAGGGTGATTTTTGGAATTTTCGAAAAAATATTCAAGCACTTCTTTAAGGTCAAATGGACATTTTAAGCTTTCTAAAGGTCATTTTGGTTATACTCTTTTTCAGAGAAGCAATTTTGGAAAAAAATTAATATTGTGTACTTAGTCGAGATTCACAACCTCATATTTTTGTAGAACGTGATATCGTGGAGCATCATTTTCAAAAATGTAAAAAACCAATTTTTCGCCCATTTTCGCCTCTTCAATTGGTCATTTCTAGTCGAAAATTTATTTTCTTGTAATATATCATTAATGGCATCAAAATACACCATCAACCTATATTTAGACCAAATTCGTTCATTTTCCCCCTTTTTTTCAATTTTCTTTAAAAATACCCGAATGACGCCATTTTGTAAACCCAACACCTCTTCAAGATGACGTAGTGGTCTGAAAATCATGTCTGGGCTTATTTCAAGTCAATATGAAAATTTAAGCAAAATCGAAAAACTTTGATTTTTTTCAACTTGCATTTTTCATGCAATATTTTCTGAAGTCAAAACTACTCAACCCTTGAAAAAGAGCAAACATGTCCTCGCCATTTCCATACTACCCATGAAATTATAAAACATGAGATATGCTTTTGCTCATTGAATTTTTCCAAGTCCATAAAAACTTGATATTTGAAATTTCATTGAAATTTTTCAAGTTTGAAAAGTCTAAATTGTTCGTTTTAACAAATGTCTAAAAGTCGGCATTATCTCTGAAATTTTCAAGGTCCAAAAAGTCAATGGAAATCTAAAAAATTTTCCAAGTTCAAAAAAGTCTGACAAAATGTCTGAAAGTCAGCTTAATATCTGAAAATTTTCAAATCCAATGAAGTCTGTCTGACAAAATATCAGAAAGTTACCCTGATTTATAAAATTTTCAAAGTTCAAAAGTCTAAATTATTTGTCTGACAAAATCTCTAAAAATCAGAATTATCTTTGCAATTTTTCAAGTCCAAAAAAGTCTTACAAAATGTCTAAAATAAGTCATCGTGGCGGAATTTCGTCAGTTTTTTTTCGCGAAATTACCTATAGCAAAAACATATTCTATGCTAAAAAATCAAAGCTCCTTGATTTTTCTGAAATTGCGCAGTATATAGGGCATATCGACTTGAAACAATCCCAGATATGATTTTTAGGCCCTTAGATCATCTTGAAGAGGTTGTAGGTACACAAACTGGCGTCATTCGGATATTTTTAAAGAAAATTGGAAAAAAGGGAAAAAAAGAACGAATTTGGTCTAAATGTAGGTTGATGGTGTATTCTGGTGTAATTAATGATATATTGCAAGAAAATTAATTTTCGACCAAAATGATCTATTCAAAGGAGGAAAAAATGAGCAAAAAATCGGTTTTTTGCATTTTTGAAGATGATGTTCCGCAATATCGAGTTCTACAAAAACATGAGGTTGTACATCTAGACTAAGCACACAATATATATTTTTTTCAGAACTGTATTTTTGAAAAGGGTTACCAAAATGGCCGTTAGAAAGCTTGAAATGTTCATTTAACCTTGAAAAAGTGCTCGAAAATTTTTTCAAAAAATTCCAAAAATCATCCTTGATACTGAGTACTATCCCTGCAAGTTTGAAAACAATCGGTTGAAAACTGCCAAACATAGCAATTTTATTAATGAAAATCTCCATTCAACCCCTTCAGAAGGGGTTAGAGTTGAGATATCGAGTTAAAAATTTTGTCAACGGGGTTTCAGACCATAAGGACCACCTTCCACCTAATACTTTAAAACTCGATGATCGGGGCCAAATCACCCAAACCCGGCTTTGCTCTAGGTTGAATTTCCAATCAAGATTTTAATTTTCTTGCTATGAAAATCCTAGAATAAAGGATCGTATTCGTATTTTGTTTTACATATTTTTACTTTCTCAGGAAGTTAGAATACATAATATTTTATCATTTATTATACTATTTAGATAAAACCGAAGACTCGTGTTTTCCTTCATTCAGACGTGGAATAACGCAGGGGGGACCTATCAACCCCTCGAATGTTCTAATTCGGCGATACATTTCGCACAACAAATGATAGACGTAGTATAATAATACATATCACACCGACGTCGAATCGATTTCTCATTGTTAACACAAAGGAAATGAATTTAGTGTCTTTCAAACAAACGTACCTTATATCTATTTGTTGTCATTATTAGACGAATTCGAATCCACATTCGTATAATGGCTACATTAATTTTTCTAGCTTCTTTTGTTTACAAAATTTCCCGCTAGGCTGAACAACATGTGCGGTTAACGACTGTTATGGTCCTTATTTGAAAAAAATTTTACCGGTGTGGCGCTAGTAAGTTGGCGTAGAATATTCCACAATTACAATTACCACAGCTTAATTAGTTAATTATAAGAAACATAGGAGGTATTGAGGTACGAACCTTAGAACACACCCTGTTGGATACTCCTTTTCATATTAGTTCGACTTTGAATTAACTTATATTATAAGAAGATTCTGTTCTCTCGCGTTAGTTTCGATTTTAGTGTGAAAATAAAACTTTACCATGGTTATTTACCTACCTACATTGACGATTGACGCATTTCCAAGTTATTCGTAGGTATACCTACGTACCTATGTTGAAAGGAATGGAATTATTTATGCAAAACTATACACATACGAAGAGTAGTAATTGGGTAGAATGCCTCCATACTCTCAAGCCTGAAGTAATTTCTCACTTGGTAGGTCGTATAGGTATGATTTCTGTTCCATCTCGAAACTCACAAGTCAGCACAGTCGGAGAGATAATCCGACTTATCTATGCTATTTATATTTTCACGCGTAAACCTTATATGCGGCCATTTAAGCAATAAATTCTGTGGAAAAATAATTAATTAATTTATCGATTAAAGTTAATTTTCTTTGATAGTTTTATTAGTATAGGTAGTTTCTTGAATACGTTATTAAACGTGAAACTAAATTTAGTTTTTTTTTAATGTTTTTTTTTTCCTTCTTTTTGGACGAAGTAAGTGGTTACGTAGTGTAATCATTGTTCAGCTAATAACTCATACATTAGTTACGGTCTTAGTGTCGGCTTTCCTGTGTGGTCTTTATAACACGTTACAAATCTCGACAGTTTCAACCTTTATACGAACAAAGTAAACACTATTTGCTTTATCATGACTTCGTTATTATCAGTATAGGTAAATTTGATTCGAATATTTGGCACATCATCATTGTCGTGGCATTATAGCATTTTTTCACTTCATATTATCGGGGGGTTTTTTCACGTTCACCTATGATGACTACCTTTTTAAAGGATAAACAACTCAATTCTTCGCTGATTATTTAGCTGTACCCGTGTTGTACTCGTAGGTATATTCAACATGGGTGTATTTCGATATACGATGTCTTTGATTTATTTTCAGACAGTTTTAGAAGTATAATTCAAATTAAATGTAATATTTTATACAGATAGGTATGCAAGTGTACGTAAATAAGTTGGATTTGAGCTCGTAGAAGTTGTATTACCCCCTCTTTCCCTTTTCCGTCCAACAGAGGATCTAAAACCCAGCCTTGAATTAACTATACTTAGGTGCATTCCAATCTCAGAATGTCATTGGGAAAAGCAGAAAATGGCGTATTTGAAAGAATTGGTTTAAACTAGGTTTGTATTCATTTTTCCTTATTGGTGACTGAAAAGTTGAGAAAAATCATGATTTCTATGCTCGAACGTCTTTTTTTGAAAACATTTTCAATTCGCATAAAATTTAAGAAAGAAAACTCGCCAAACTCAATTAACTGTATTCGTATTTAAGAAAAGAGACCTCAAGTCTACCAGGGCCGTCAAAAGGGGCTTGTAGGAGGTGAAACTGCTCTGGGGCCTGATTTTTTTGGTCTCGTAAGAGGCAATTTTCCATAAAAATGAAATTCAGTGAAAATTATTAAAAATGTAAAAGCAATTCAAATTTTGTAAGAATGTTGAAAATTTACACGCCTAAAAATTATCGAAAATATTGTATTTTAAAATGGACATAAAATCGTGAAAATTGTTGAAAATTTTGTAAAAATTGAAATTGTCTATAAAGAAGGATGAAATTATTGTAGAAGTAGTCAAAAAATCACGAATTAATATCAAAAATTGTCGAGATTTTCATTAAAAAAAACGTTAAGTAAAAGCATGATTGAAATGGCCAAACAATAACGAAAATCTTCAAAAACGTTGTTGAAATTGTCAAAATTTTTACTAAAATCGGTAAAAACATCGTAAAAACTGTCAAAAAATCTATAAAATTGTTTTCAAATGTCCATAAAAATCAATAAAAAAACATTCGTTAAAAAGAATAAAAAATAATGCATCGAACATCTCATAAAAATTGCGGTGAAAATATTCTAAAAATCGTTGAAAATCTTGTGGATTAAGTGGTTCAAATACCAAAAAAAAAAAGGTTCTAATACTCACAAATTTTCATAAAAATCAGTAAATATTGCTCAAAAGAGCTTCAAGCCCGAAAACTTGAAAGTCAAAAACTATTCGATATTTTTCAATTCCAAGTAAATACTCGTACCTATATCCAGGCATTCTAACAATCTTGCTTGTCTTGCTTTTCCCGAAGAAGACTTATTTTTTGTTAAAATTCCCTTATATCCTGCAAAAGTTCTACTGTTGGGTGAAATTCAGTTGAATTTCTTACATTTTTCAAATTTGAAAATTGAAACCATGACAATTCATTCAAATGAAAATTGAACAATTGTTTTGCTTTTTTGGTTTCTTTTGTACTCTTATGATTTTTTGAAAATTACAAATTTTCATAGGAATTTTTTGTGGTTTCGCGAAAGAATGATTTAAGGGAGGGAGGGGGAGGGAAGTACATTTTTCATCATTAAAAAAGATGTAAAAAATCCTTCGAAACTTTTGCTTTTTATGGTTTTAAGATTTTGTTAGACAACTTGCTATATCCTTACTGATGAGAATACGAAAAATAGCCTGTAATAACTTTCATTTTATTTACATAAGTGCCATTTTGATCCAAAATGACGATAAATATAGCAGTTCTCAAAAATATAAAACCTACTTTTTTACCAAAAATATTTAAAAAACGAGTGATTATCAAATCCAAGTATATTTTTGAATTTTGACAAATTGATGATGGTATAAAATTTAAATTGCTCAAAAATGGGACAGTTTTTATGCAGGTCTTTTACTGTTTAATTTTTGATATAGGTCTACCGATAGAATTGAATTTTTGTGATCAAATCTTGACAGCCAAGCACCTTTTCTTAATGTATTTTTGACAAATTTAGACCAATATAAATGAGAATCAGTCAGAAAACAATTTTGAGTTAATGGAGTTCAATTCTTATTTTGATGAATTAAAAACTTGATTAATCTATGCAAAATTTGGTCAATTTTTTCAAAAATAGTATATTAAAAAAAGTCTTTGTATGTTTGTGTGGGAGTGAGGAAATCATTCAAGTGATGAACCATTAAAAAATGTTGGATTTTTGGACGTCACTTGGGAAATATGACCGTCGGATGAGAAATTTTGAAAAGTAAAATAGTTTGAATATCTACCTACCCAAAATTTTCTACTCAAATTGTTCTGTTGTTTTTTTTTTGGTTTGTCAGATGGGGTGCCTATTTCCTTAATCACAGAATGAAATGACAAAACTTTGCTTTTGTGGTCTGTGAGAAGAGGGGAGGGGGGAGTAATCGAATTTTTATGGCGAATTTCAAATAATTTGAACCTCTCGAATACAGATATCATATTGATTTTTTGAGATCATTTTAACTGTTGGTAAATTGAGGTTAAAACTCGATGTGTGAATTTTTTTTTCAACGAAATGTCGAAAAAGTTAATATTGACCAATTTGGTTCCATTTTGATTCATCAAGTTCCAAATTCCATCAGCTTTCCACAGATGTGTCACAAAACATGTTTTGACTCTAATTTTGCCTCAAATTTGAGGGAAACACGTAAACAAAAGTTTCATTACTTACTCTCACTCACTAAAAATATTGGCAGCATAAAATATTTTCCCTGTCAATTGTTTTCTTCACCTCCTCTTCTCAGGAGGGATTTTTAGTACGTTGTATACTGCATTATGCTTAATAGTTATGGGCATAACATTTTTATAAACAATTTTTTTTTTTTTGTTATAAAAGGTGGCTAACATAAAAGGTCGATGGTTTTGAAAATTAAAAAAAATCGTTGACTGCAAAAATCCGAAAACCAAGTCTCTTACAGAAAAACTAATCGTTCGAAGAAAAAATAAAATTTCAAGTTCTACAATTTTGATACTTATCATTTTTTTAGTAGGACCTCTATAGTTTGGCCAGAAAATTCATTTTTATGGGATCGGGCTAAATTTTCCATAAACAAGAATTTTCTAGCAAAACAAAGGGTCCTACAAAAAAAATGCTAAGAATCAGAATTCTAGAGCTTGAAATTTTCTTTTTACTCAAACTGATTGGTGGCTTGGTTTTTGAGATTTTCAAAGTCAACTCCCCCCACCCAATTTTTGAAACCATTGACCTTCTATGTGGGTCGCCCTGTGGGCCTGTATGTCGCTTATTTGCTCTTAAAGTCTTGGATATCGAATAGATAGGTATCAATTTTTTGTGTAAATTGTTCAATGTTCAGCACGTCCTTTTTGCTCGAACGTGATCCCCTTTGCGTAGATAACTAATTATTTTTTGAAAAGAGTGAAAATTTTTCAAAATCTTAAACAGACGAAGAATTTGTGATAACCTCCTCCCCCTTTTACTGACTCTGGCATCTTGGGTGGCTAAACCAATGAAGCAAAATATCATATTTATAATAAATATGAATAAAATTGTTTCGAATATTTCATCTGAAGCGGAAAAGGGGGCAGGATGAATATTTTTTGAGTCAAGTAGGTATAACATCGATGGAAGAAGGGTACAACTACAAGGCAATATAAATTCTCCAGCACGTTTTCGTTCGTGTATTTTGCAGTATACGAATTAGGTAAGGTGTACCTACCTAAGTATAATTTGTATGTAATTAACTCGACTCTTTCCATGTTGTTTTTATTTTGTTTCATTTTTTTTATCGTCATTATTTTTTCTTACGAATGAAACTTGACACGTTGGCGTGTGTTGTGATTGTATCATTAATTTTTCTTCAGATATAAACGCCCATTCTTTTCGAGTTTTCGAGCCTAACAATGGTTAGCGTTTGTATAAGTATATAAAAATCATGAAGGTATAACTAGAAACGGTCCTATACTCACATATGTTTAAGGTATCTTCCGTAGTTTCGTATCTGAGGCTTAGCCTAAGTATCTACGTATACGTCTAAATTTTTTATATTCATTTTCATAATGTGTTTTATATATTTGATTTCTTGATTATTCCCATCATGTAATTTTTAATAAGTATACTTAATAATACGTATACCGTTTTATTAGGAATTCCTGCTGTTGTGGGACGAATATGTAAATAGATATAAACGTAAATGTTGTTAGCAACGTTCAAAATTAATTACTCATTTCAGCAAATAAGTATACAGGCCCATTGCGGACGAATTAATTAAACACGAGCGCGAGAATACGATTAAAATTTCCATCCGTATCGATTTTAAGTAATGCAGTGTCTTAGATAGGTTTTTTTTTCAACACTTGACTTTCGCAAATTACCTACTGTACCGTGAAAAACCAATAGTGTAATTTATCGATGATTTTTCTGATTGCTTTAGTACCTAGAATGTGGAGATGATTCGATTAAAATTATATCTATTTGTAGGAGATGACTGTTGAAAGCATTGGTGACCAAATTGGCCTATTGTGCCTCCGGTCGTGGTGCATACGTCTTCGGATACTACACGCTTTACAAAAATTGGTAACCAATTCGACGTAACAAGGATAAAAAGAAGGATCTAGGGTATTGAAAATGTGAATGAATAAAAAGCCGGTTCGGATGGTTGAGCAATGAAAGCTGTATATACTTGTTTAAGCTTCTTAATTACCATAAGTGTGTCTAATTTAGCCAGACCTACAACAGTGTCGAATAGCATTATCACGAGTCATCGCTAGTTGGAAGGTTTTTTTAGTACCTACCCGCAGTATAGCGAGTCGTAGCATCGTTGAGACCACGATTTAATCATATTCGAGCGAATTAATCCAAGTGCATTGAACGGAAGAAGCGAGCTTGACAAAAAAATACGCACGGTGCTGTGTTGGTTTTTATGGTATATCGATTGTAGAAGATATTAGTTATAGGTATAGGTAGTTGAAATGGCGGCCAATTGTATATCCATGTGTATACTTTTGTCAACCCTACAGCTCATATGCACATATATCTCAAGGTTTTCACGCTTCTCATAATAACCTCTCGTAAATTACGATGTATATTAAAAATGATACAGCTTATAACCGTCGAATACGTTATCACAGCTAAATCCAGCAGATAGATAAACGCATAGCACCGAGCACCAAATGGTTATACCGTGAATAATGACAATATTCAACCTAGAAAATGAGTATTAATGGCACGTTGACGTATTTAATTGATATTATTATTATTACGGAGGAGAGAAAAATGGCGGCGGTAAAATCGTAATCAGCCGGTGTAATTAAATATGCGTCGTCACGGAACAATACCTTTATTAAAATCAAATTCGACACGCCAACTTCCAACGTCTTTAATTTTAAGGTGTATTTTAATTGCGAAGCTGTTGTCAATTAAATTAGCGTACTGAAATTTACATCAATCCTACTTAATGGAATTGTTTCGGTTATGGTCCTTGGTGTTGATGTAGGTATATTTACATATGCTATATTCAACAAGTTTCGTATGAGATTTAAACTTGTGTGCGAATTGCGAAGGTGTGTTAGGTGAATGAATTACATCTATTGATTTCAACCATTTTCAAGTACCTATAAGGCGATTATTTTCAGAAGAATAACAAGCAATAGAAACATCTAAGCGTACGTAGAATCGATCAGACGGATGAAATTTAAAAATTTTCATTGCATCACGTAAGGTGAAGTTGAGTTGGTGCACGAGTTTATTTTCACCTATGAAAATTGAAATTTCACTCGGGAAATAAAGTCAAAACAAAATTACCTTGTTTCATTTTCTTGTGAGAGATTGCTACAAATTGAGAAAAAGTTTGCAATGAACTATTCACCATTGAAAAAGAGAGAGAGATATAGTGAAAAGAAGATCACTTTAGGTATATGGAAATTAAATATCTTAATGATGATACATTTAGAGTAAGAAAAATTTAATAGATCCACTCTTCAAGCAGACATTTTGGTAAGTCCAAAAAAGTCAGGTAATATCTGAAATTTTCTAAATCCAAGAAGTCTGCCCAACCAAATATTGGTAAGTTACCCTGATTACCAAAATTTTCTCAATTCAAAAAGTCTAAGTTATTTATCTGACAAAATGTCTGAAAGTCAACAATGCATTATGTCTAAAAATTTTCCAAGTCCGAAAAGTCAATGGAAATCTGAAAATTTTTCAAAATCCAAAAAAGTCTGACAAAATGTCTAAAAATCAATTTTCCAAGTTCAAAAAATCTAAATTGCTTGTCTGACAAAATGTCTAAAAGTTGGCATGATCTCTGAAATTTTCCAGGTTCAAAAAGTCTATGGAAATCTGAAAATTGTCCCAAGTCCAAAAAAGTCTGACAAAATGTCTAAAAGTCATCGTCAAGGAATTTCATGACGGAATTTATGGACACAAAAAAGGGGCCAAACAAATGGAGAAAAATTTATAATGACCATAGATGATCAGCGCAATGTGCTGCGTTTACCTCCGGCTCAACACCATCATGGTCAAGATGAGTATGAGGCAGTGAGATTGGAGATTATGAGCGATTTATGTATCCGAATTTGTGAGTCAAACGAACCAATTTGTGTGATTTTCAACAGAGTAATTGCAAAGTAAGAAGAAATTGACCCGTGACGGGGGAGGAGGGGGTTGTTGGGCAGGAAACACTTCAAATTTTTAATTAACCATTTGCTTTGTCCGCAGTCATCCAATAGAAGTGACCCGAAAGATAAATTACGTTGCCCATGTCGGGCAATTTCAGAGATGGAGGGATGAAGTTGCGACCTGCACTGCCCAGAATTCTGCAAGATTTAGGGTTGATGTTGGAAAGAGAGGAAAATGCCTATCTAGGTCAAACCACCAATGGCCAGGCGTTGCACCAGAGCCGCATCGGTACCCATGCAGTGATTTTTATTTTAGCCCATGTACAACAGTAAGTACCTACATCGCTTCATTTGTAAATTTGAAGAAAGAAACCCAGATGCGAAGGATCGGGAGAAAGTTGACAAAAATTGTTACTGTATTTTCATCTGTTTTTGATTTCGAAAGCATACAAAAATTACCAAAAATGATCTGGAGATGAAATTTGAAATTCAGAAGTCATTTTCTACTTGCAAAATGTGACATAAGACCAAATTAAATTTGTTTTTAGAGGGAAATCGATGGCTAAAAAATAAAAATAAAAGATAGATCCACTTTTCAAGGGGACATATTGGTACAAGGATATGTCTTTTTAATATTCATTTTAGTTCCTTAAAATTTTCCAAGTCCAAAAAAGCCTGACAAAATGTCTGAAAGAGATGGCTGAAAAAATGTCTGATATAAACTTACTTGAAAATTTTTAAATCCATAAAATTGAAATTTTCCAAGTTCAAAAATTATAATTTTAGTTATTTAAAATTTTCTAAGTTCAAAAAAGTCCAACAAAATGTCTGAAAATCAGCGTATTTAATATCTGAAATTTTCAAAATCTAAGAAGTCAGCCTAACAAAATATTGAAAATTACCCTGATTTCTAAAATTTTCTCAATCCAAAAAGTCGCAATTGTAGAAAAATTGGAGGGGAAGAAATTGAAATTTTTTCACTATAGGTACATCTCTCCCTTTTTCAAAGGCGAATAATTCAGTGCAATCATTTTTCAATTTGTAGCAAATCTCACACAGAAAAATGAAAACAGATAATTTTGATTTGATCCTATTTCTTGTGTGAAATTTCAATTTTCGCTGGTGAAAATGAGCTCGTTCAATAACTTGACTAAAAATCATTCAAATTTTCAAGAGCACATAAATATTTGAAATTTCAATTCGAAAAAAAATGAGAAGTTTTCAAATTTGAAAAATATTTCACAATGACAAAATTTTCTCCAAGAGACTGGCCTTTCTCATGTCAGGAATATGTTTCACTCTGAAAAATCAACGATTTAGGCGTACTCTTATGACGCCTCTCTACACCTCTTCCCCCTCAACTCGAAGATTGAGGTTATTCCTCATTAGAATCCCTTGGTAAAGCATTTTAATTGAACATTTTTCAAGAATTGTTGGTAAATAATTCAAAACAATCCTGACATTATGTTATTTTAATAATAATTTTTAGGACCTTAAAGCTACAGTTTTATAATTTTCAAACATATTTTTCAATAACACTTAGTATTTCTTTATATTTTACTTGCGTCATTTTCGATTATGATTTATGCTTTGAACCATTCTGTCTGCATAGACGTACCTTTGGCCAATAAACTTCAACCTCCGCCTCCTTTAAAAATATTATGGCTGTTGCCTCTGTTTTATCTGCTTCTGAGCATATGCCACTGTATTTAACGTACCTATTTAAAATTAACTGATAATAACAAACGAAATTGAAAACAGTTTCAAGTGAGACATATTGCCTCCCAGTTGCTTGTTATATTATGTTTGTATGGTAGCTACCCACAAACGTTTAGATGTCTCGTGCGAATTTTCAAGAGTCAAGACTACCTACGTATCGACACACAAAACAAAAATATACGATGACAATCGACGCTATCAATCTTACGGAAATGTCTGGCCAAACTCGCCGAAGGAATCCGTTCGATTTTTCACGCATCTAGAAATAGCTTCGGTTATATTTCGTGGCGCACACCCGAGATTTTCTATGTCATTGAACGGCAATTTACCTGCACGCCGTTGATCATTAGAAGATCAACTGTCGATGTAGACTGAATCGTGAATCTAGTCGATTAAAGAAATTGAGAATAATGTCTTGAAAAGCGGTTCTTTTCGATACAGAGGTATATCGTCGAAAAGGTTGTTTGTATGACAAATTCAGAACGAATAGAACACCATGGGAGTTATTTTATAGAAAACCCCTTGAAATGTTACACGGTTTGATAAGTACTGTTCACCTTATCGTTCCAGCACGAGCATCGAATTATTTCTCGAACACCAAATTGGAAAATTTTATTCGGAACGTAATGCTTAATTTGAGAGGAAAATTTGAGAAAAAAATTGATGATTTGGTGAAATATTTAATGTATTAAAATATGTATTACGAATAAGTCATATTTTACATTTAAATTAATGGCTACAAAGTCGATGAAAATGGATTCTTCTCCAGGGCTAATTTTCATTTGTAATTTAAATGAGTTTAAATAGGTGTATTGAAATTAGGTCGAATAAAAATGGTTACATACTTACATGAATAATTGAATATGTATTCCTATTTCATCCCCTTCGCGCCGTTGATGATTTTGAACGCGATTAAAACTCGTATTTTTCAAATTCACAACACACACATGCCCTCGCGTACGCGTAGATACAGTTTGTGCGCGATGAAAAGGACGCGGAGTATCATTTAATCTTGCTGACAAATAGTCAAGTCTATTAATGGCCTATTATGTGTTTATTAGCGCTTTTCAACCTAATGCAGCAGTCTATTTTATAACTATATAGTCGCAACATCTGTCTGCGATTGACTTTTTAGTAAAGCTTGATTGATTTTGTAAAATTCCCCATACCAGTTCTTACTTCACGCCTTAAACGTTATTTTAGCGAAATTTTTCACGGGTTATCAAAAGGCGATTTCAATGTAGTTGGAATCGGATAGGTATAGGCGAATGTTTTAATTTAAAACTTGAGGTTTTCTTGTACCTACGGTTTTCTGATCGCATGCCACCATTATAACGAATCAATAAGAATGAGCACGCTGCGGTCTCGATAAAATGAATTTTTATTATTGCAGTTTTAAATCTATCTAGAGATTTCTTTATTAGGTGTATCCACGTTGAATGCCAATGGCAAAACTGGACTACGTTTATTAAACCAAAAAAAATAAATAAAAGGTACCTACCCATTTACGCGACCAAAGCATAGGATAATATACATATAAAAATTCCTGATCGCGGAATCCATTTCAACTCGCATTCATTACGAGCTTAATTTTAATATGACATTTAATAGGTAACCCAACATTAAATAATAAAATTATTACATAGTTTAGTTCGTGTCAGTTTATAGGCTGCTGCGACTGCCCTGATGCGAGTATACCTATAATGCAGCAGCGTATTCCATTCTGAGAAATTAATCTGTCAATATTACGTTAGAAAAAGAAATACAAAAAGCTGGCTGTGTTTTGTTGGAGGTCTGGAAATCAACACTATTTCCACACTGCGTTTTTGATAATTACATACCATCGAAACGATTATTATTACCCGGCTATCCATGCACAAACACCTTTCACAACACTTGAAAATCCCTATACGCGACTGTGGCACCTTGTAAGCTCAAATATGTAATGTAGAAAGAAGCGAGTCGTCGGCTGAGTAAATCCGATTTTACTTCGGGTAAAATGTCTGCTTTGTTGTGATGTCCTGTTTCGAATGAGAATGAAATTTCGATGTTTATTATTGGAAATTTTTGATAAGATGGTGTGAGAGTGTCGGTGCCAACTTTTATGACATTTTCCTCGAGTTTTGTACAAAAAATCAAGTATTGTCATTTTTATGCCTGATAATATTTATAGGTGGGTATCAGATACTTTTTTTTGTTTCATTTTGGATTTTTTTGAACACAGTTATTACGGAATAAATTCTGATTGTCCCAGAAAATCAAAGAAAGGAAAAGGGAACTTCTTTGTTGAATATTACTTCGAGTATATCAATACGCATTTATCCTCATGTAGGCACTTGAGAAAATAAAACTTAGGATACACGAGGTCATTATGATGACTCGACAGTCGTGAAACAGATTTTTCAAAGTGATGGAAAAATCACGTGAAAAAAAAATTATGAAGGGCAAAAACTTTTTGAAAAAATGGAATCCCATATAAAAGTTACACAAATACGTCCATTTTTTAATTCAGCTCATATTTTAACAAACTTCCATTTCGTTTTGATGGTTTATTGATTCTTCCATACTTTCTTCCTCAAAATAGAAAAATGTTGAAGCTATTTTTTAATTGTGGGGATAAGGGCAAACGTAAAAAATGAAAAACTGGAAAAGATGTTACGTTTTTCGATAAATACAAATATATGGTGTTGAATAGAAATTTATAATACACTTCTTCATGCAATTGATGGAAACCCGATCAAGTCAATAAGGCAGATGTGGCCTGTAGGATGTTAAAAAATTTTCAAGTACTAAAAGTCAGAATATTCAAATTTACTAAAATTTAAAAAAAAACCTAAAAAGTATCCTTCAATGAGTTTTTATGGTCTTGGAAAATTTTAGAGAGTTAGAGATTCCCCCTTTTTGGATTTACAAATTAGGTCTAAATCATTTGTGGATGGAAAAACCTAAAAAGTTGTAAAAATTTGGATTCGAGCTGTAAAATTTGAAAACTTTCCAAATGTGAAATTTTCGCAGAACTTTTTATAGCTAAATTGAAATTTACCAAAGTGCAGTTTTTTTAACGCGCGTGTCAATCTACAAAAGTTCAGATCACTGCAGAAACGTATAAAAACTTTGTATTTTTGCAAAATATTATCTTGACATTTCAAAAAGTTTCAATAATTTTTTTTAGGAAAAAGTTTACTTTTTAAAATACCTTCCGGATTTCTCTTGTTTTTTATTTTATTTTATTTAATTGAGAAAATATATGTGTGTATATTCAAAATATGTCCTTCCTAGAGCATTTTCTACTCAAAATAAATGAATAAATTAAACATATTATAGATTTCCAAATTCAATTGTCAGATTTAGATGTTTGCAATACGATTGGCTAAAATGTTACAGAATGATGTACTTATACATATTAATTGAAAAATTACCAACAGCAGAGAAATGATGGGGAAAGGGGATGATTCTTGTTTAAATTTCGAGCGAGTGTAAGAATTTTTTTGAATACAATTTTTATCATTCATTGGTTCAGAAATCAAAACACATTATCTTATTTTTATTCAAACTGTCATAGAAAAATTCAACTTTTTTGGTAAAAACGGGGTAAATCTTCTTCTTAAATTTAAGCCAAATTGAAAATTTTTTTCTAACATTATATATTTTTATGTGGCATATCCAAGATGAAATCATGGGGGGTTTATATTTTGATTTGGGGGGGGGGGCGTTCTGAAATACAATTGCTATCTTGAAATTAGTAAAAGAGCAATATCATTCACAGGTTCAAAATTCAAAGCACGTTTATTTAAACCATAAATGCAAAAAGTACAATTTACATTATTGGATGAAAAAAAATTGAGCAAGAGCTGCAAAAAAATAAATGTTCAAAAGAAGAAAAACTGTCCAAAAATGCATTTTTACAGCGAATTTGAAGGAAAGCGTAATATTTCTCAGCTGTAAGGGGTGAGGGGTGAACCCGAAAAACCTTATACTGCAGATTCGCCACTGGATGACATATCATTCGCCCATGTTATTTAGAAACACTTGATTTTTTGAGGATGCATGAAGGGCCTTTCATAAGCAAAATCATGCATGAAGCAAATTAAAAAAGCTACAACTCGAAAATTTATTAAATACGAGTTTCAGTTTCTTTGCGCAGAGTGTCTACAATTTCCAGCGGTTTTTTCCAAAACAAAAAAATTGGTAATTTTTTCAGCTAAATTCAAATGTTTCTAATAAATCCATCATTGTGCAGTTAATTTTGCCAATTTTAGGGAAGTTGTCTTAAGTACTCAATTCGACCATGAGAGAATTATGAATGTATCAATCAAACAATATGTCAAAGTAGAAGGGATTGTTTAGCAAAATTTTGTCAATTTTTTATTTTCATTTTTTCGCGATCTTCAATTTTTAAAACAGCAAAAAAAGTTTGAGTTCACCTCACTGACGAAACTTTTTTCCCTTATGAGAAGAATCACGTACCCACGTATGTGGTCCAAACACAAAAAAAATCGTTTAAACCCACAGACCATAAACGTTTTGCTCCATTCTCGCTGATCAGTCGAATAAACGTAGACAACGGAGCAACATCAAACCGAAAGGATAAATAAGCTATTACATTGTTACATTTGCGGTATATACCTAAAGCAGTTATTACGGTACGTGTCATTAGCAATAGGTCGCCTAGCCGGAGTATTATCATTAATGAGTTTATGCTATCTATTTCAGATAATGGCGTTTTTGGAAGTACGTCATTGGTCGAATTGGTGTACAGAAAATTACACGCCTACAGTTTTGGTTAAAATTACAATCACACGTATACCAATCAAATACGTAGTACTATTAAATTTCTATATCGAACTCGTTGTGCTGATGCTCTGCGCTGCTGTAGCTGTTTCCGCGTGAACATAATTTTTTATTAAGAAATCTCCCAAGTAGGTTTGTGGCATGTGGAGAAATGAAATTGAAAAATATATTATCCTCATCCAAACACTTCTCTTCTCTCATCTCTTTCTCTGGTTCATAGATAAGTTTTGATTATAGTCCCGCAAGTTTCCGCAATCGTTGCTCGATTTGTATAAACAGAATGCAAACAACAATTACATTAAATTTAAAAAAAAAAGATGGAAATTATTTTCTCTCGGTCGAGATAACGCGGGCATAGCGCCACATCGCGTATCACTGCACCGCAGCCGCAAAAAAACTGCCATGGATTTAGGTTCTCACGATGCCATGCACTAAGATACGCTTGCTTTATCACTAATTGCTTAATTTTTCGGTAATTGGTTCATTACAAAATGTTACAGAAGGATTTGCCACAGGCTATTGATAAAAATCAACATGTTCTAAAACGAATGTATCCTAAATTAAGATATATGGATATGCAAATGCACAGCAAATGCATTCAAAAGTACAGGGCCTGCCCTTAAGAACTATCGAAGGTGTAAAAGTGTCGGGTATCTATCAAGCATTTCAAGCATTTAGTAATATTATTCGATTGTAATCAGACATACAAAATTCTTATTTTTGATGTAAACCACCTTATTGTTTGTAACAATCGATCATAGTTTTTTCCCCGTGTCACTCAACAGCGTTTTTTGCCCAGGTTGATTAAGTAATTACTAATTATAGATTTAATACTTTGAAAATTTGTAAAACGCGCTAACTATATTTCCGCTTCACCCCGAATATGCCGGTTTCCGGAACAAGGGTGATAGGGAATACGTTGTAAGCTTAGTTAAGATGTTAACATATTGTTCATATAAACATACCCCAACCGTTTGATTGGGATTGCCCCCTCCCTCAAATGACATGATAGATTTCTGATACAAATTGCTTATCTAATACCTTTAAAAAAATGGACGACTAGCTCGATAGAAGTTGAAGGAATTCCACGTATTATATTCGATGCTGATTATACTGTTTTAATAAAGTAGGTATCTCGAAGGTGGCCTATAATTTCTTTTTAAATGACCACCAACGTGTTGCGAGACTCACAAGTAGTATTAGAAAATATATCTACCTACCTAATTCAAATACCAATATGAAATTACATTTATATCAACTATCAACTTATAAGGTTTTACAGATAATTACTTTATTCATCAAACGAAGTTATCAGCATGGCATGTTTGTATTAAAAAGTGAAAAAAATCAACAAATAGGCTCGAGCCGAAAACCCAGCACCGAGCATACGGAAGGAACAAGGCTGGAAAAAGAATTTCGAGAGAAGAATATCTACTCTAGATCGAGAGAAAAAAAGATACGAATGAGATGAAGGAGAGGAAAAAAAAGCGAAAATCTGAAGAATCACGCTAATAAATTACATTGAAGATAAATTAAAGATCATAGCGAGATCGTTAACATATCCTTAGAAAACGAGTAAAGAACATAATTTAGTATATAAAATAGCCGACAAAGAAAAATTGGGATGATAATTAGTTTGGAGAGTGGTATTATCCGAAAAGGCAGCGAAAAAAAAAACACATACGAATAGAGAATTACAATCGAAGGGAAAACACCTACTTGGAAACTAAAAATCAACTGCTTAGTAACTGGCAATCCAATGAACGAGGTTGAACTAGGCTTGTGTCTAGATACGATGTTTTTATTGGTCAAGAAAGAAGTGTGGTTAAAGGGAGGAAATGGTTAAACAGCAGGCAAGCCCATTCTAGCAAACTAGAACTCCCTACTACCGACGTTGTTGAACGCCTTTCGTGTCACAGCGAAAATTTATTGATGTAACTAGCATTAGAGATTCCGAGATCGTAGTACGGTTTCGTGATAACGTCTGATGCCTTTTTTTCGACGCGGAATGCGGTGAATTTCGCTGGTTTTTTGCTCGCTTTTAAATATTTAATTTGATTACGTACTCGTATTTCGGATTTAATTTCGATCGTGGAACTCGTCGACGAATTTATTTACATTGTATCGCTGCGGGTTGCATACTGTTTCGATTGGGCGCGATCGTATCGTGTGCTAGATTGATAATTTTCGCGCCTTTTTTTGTTCCGTTCGAGATAAAATTGTGCATATAATTTTTCGCGGATGTAAGCCCGACAATTTAATGTTGTCCGTTTACTATACCAGTACATACGACCAACTAATGGCAGCAGATGAATCGCACGTAGAGAACAGCCGTAAAAACGTGTACAGGTGCGTAAAAAGTCCGAACAATATGCGTAATTTAGAACCGATTTCCATTGATAAGATGTTCAACTACGATATCTCGGCTGTAATGCAAAAGCAACAACAATCAGCCGAATCGGCAGATGAAGAGGATGAGATCAGCGTAGGATGTCCATCGCCGATCAGCAGATCTGTCGAGGATAGCAAAGAAGAAGATAAATTTTTAGAAAAAGAATCTCGACTTAGGTCATCTTCGTGTTCGTCTGCTTCTTCGTCGCAATCGCATTGCCAACAATCGTCCAATTCCTTCAGCTATCTGAGTGAAGAAACGATGGAGAAGGAAAACGGCAGGATATCTGAATCGGACAACGGTTCCAGGAGGTATTCGATGAGCGACGATGAGACAGTTCCTAAAGAAGGTTCGGAAGAGTACTTCAAGCCTTTGAAACGATTAAAAATGATGATGATAGATAAAACCAGTTTTAGCATAAGCGAACGTAGTAAAAGTAATTTAAACAAAAGATTGTACAGACATCACAAAGTGGCCAACATTGTATCTCGAACGGCCGAAGATAACGTTGCCGAAGATGACTGCCAGCATTTGAACGCTGGTGTCAAGTCGTTTTCCATTTGCGACATCCTGAGTCATAAACCAAATAAAAGTAGCCCATCGTCGAGTAAAATTGTCCGACCGTGGGATTGCGAACCCCAAGAAGAATCTCCCAGCCCTTATCTACTACCACCGCCAGCTCATCGCGGAATTCTACCTCAACCTCCGCTATTCCTTAGTCAGTTTCATCCTCAGCAGTTATCGCTGCATTTGCATAGACCCAAATCCGAAGATATCAGCTCGACGTACGAATCGTGCAGCAGCAGCGGCAGATCCAGTACTGGTGGTAGTGATTGTTGTACCAGTCCGGATGTTTTAAATTGTTCCATACAGAATCCTTCGAATAATCAGCATTCGTCCAGCCGGAGTAGAAATCTAGAGACGGCAGCTAGCAGAAATAAAACCGCTAATGGCAAGTCGTCGAATTCGTCGCCGTTGGATGCGCTTTTTCAAATGACCAATAAGACCTTTGATGAATTGAACGGCGATCCTAATGCAGGTAAATTAAATTCTATCGTTACATATAGGTACATTTACTTATTATTCGTCCTCAAATTATATGATAATTGATAAGATGGCCAAAAACAATTTTGGATTGGTCGAAAAGAGTTTATGAACTCACTGCAATATAAGCTCATCATGGAGATTTTACTTTCTGAGAAATTGAAATGATAATAGGTTATTTACCTCATAAATGAACTGCATGTGATTGATTTCAAAATAATGAATAATTTTTTGGATTTATTTTATAATCCAGGGGATACGACTAGAGAAACAAGAGATTTCTATCCTAGCGTGGCTTACATCTAGTACTTTTTGAGGAAGGCCCACTTCAATTTTGAAGAGTATAAATGAAAATTTAGTGAAATTGATGAAGGGTAAACTAGGAACCTAGGAACTACAACCTCCTACTGATTACAGAAAATCAAACAAAACTGTTTAAGCCAAGAAAAAAAATCGTTCACAATGCATGGAATTGAAAAAAAAATCATTGTTCGAGGGAAATTACAGCAAATCTTTTGAAAAATGTGTTCAAGAAACCAAAAAAACTTGTATTTTTGAGCATTACTGAACAACTGTAAAAAACCTTCATAATATTTAAAAAATAATATTCCTGCAAAATTTGTGAAATTGAAGAGAGAAATTGTTTGAACGGAATTAGGGAAATTTTTTCAAGAAAACTGTTTTTGAGTATTTTTTACTGAAAATTAAAAAAAACTGTATGATTTTCAAAAGAATCTTCCAAAATGCGTGAAATTGAAGAGAGAATCATTGTTTGAATGAAATTAATGCAATTATTTTTGAAAAATGATGTTCTTAAAGCAAAAACTTTGTGTTTTTGAACGTTTCAAAACGAAAACTCAAAAAAACTGCATGATATTCAAAAAAATCTTTAAAAGTACATGAGATTGAAGAGAGAATTATTTTTTGAGCGAAATTCTGGCATATTTGTTTTGAAAAATCTTGTTTGAAAAGCAAAAATTTCTATTTTTGAGCATTTACAAAAAACAAAATAAATTTAAGAAGTTGGGGGGTTTGAAATATTTTGAAACAGGTTATTCTAATAAATTTTTAGAACTGCCCAAAGTACAATGATTACTGTAAGTTCAAGATTTATCGTAAGATTCATCAGAAATTACGATGTAATTACGGAGTGGTAATTACGCAATAATTTCTCCAATTATTAGGGGGAGAGAGTGTCAACATTTTCCAAAAAAAATATAAGAAAAATCGTGTCAGATTTTGTTTGGTTCATATTGTTTGTTTTTAAAAAACACTTTTCTGAACTGACCACCAGTAGGAATGGGTACATTTTTCAACTATCTTACTGCCCAAATTTACTTTTAGAACTGCCCAAACATGGCACAACTGTCCGTTAGAATAACCTATGTTTTGAAAGAAAGGAAGATTTACAAATTTTTTCATGACCAGGACACAAATTACATCCCAGGATGTCCACCTGCCTGCCCTGCTATTTGATGTGGTCTGACCCAGGACAAGGGATGGCAAGCCATCTTATCATGAAAATGTACCTTATCGTACTTAAGAAGAAAAAGGGAAATTCACTGTCCTTGCCCTGACATTTTGGCGATTACTTTCATGACTTTTGTATTAGATATCTTGAAATGTCTGAGAAAAATATTGAAAAATGGAGACTTTTAGGGACCAACTGATGAGTTTTTCCAGATTCATTTTTGAAAAATATCCTTTTTGGAAATTTGTTGGTCAAAATTTTGGTAGATAATAGTTTTTTACGTAGTGAATAAAATTTCCTCTTTCCTTTTTATAAAAATTTCATATATTTGATGCTTTTAAAAATGTATATACAAATTGAAGGGTTTCTTTACTGCCTTCTTTCCACAGCCTTTGGCCCTCCGTAATTCTCTGGATATGATATACCTAGGTATTGTACTTTATCTCTACCCAATGTATTTCTGTATAGTTTACTCCATTTCCAAGATGGATATGAGTGCCAAGCAAAAATTAAATGTTTGAAACAAAGTAATGGTATCGTGAAAAAATCATTCAAAAATGAGAAAAACATTGGTATTTTTAAGCTCAAACCATCCAATTTTCAAACCAAATTTCACTCAAACAGTCAAATGGAACTTTTTACTTATTTTCATCAAACAATTATCTTATGACAAAAAAAAGCTGGAAACATGAAAATTGTTCCTAGTACGGCTTGCCTTACTTCTACCTCAAAAACAGCTGTTCAAAAGCAAGCAAATTGAAATGTTTTTCATTTTTAAACACTCGAATAGGCAAACAAAATTTTATACTTCTATATTCCTATGAACCAATGGTCCAAAAAATTCTGGAAGCATGAAAATGTCCCTATGGCTGCATTTGTCTCACTTTTATCTCAAAAATAGATTCTGAAAAACAAGTGAATTTTAATTTTATCGGTTTTGAATTCTTATTACGGGTATATTCTGTACATATACATTATTTTTGTTTACCAAACCTTGAAAATTTTGGAGTTTTGAAAAATTTTTTAAATTGCTGATAGGTAAGTACATCGACTTCTCTTGACCAGTTGAGAAATATAAAACCAAGGAAGTGGATAGATATTACTTCGTCGTAAAATTTGGCATGCTTCAGGTTATGTCATGTTTGAGATTGTCAATCTTATCAAGTTTAAGTGTGCCCCATTTGTAATTTCAGATAAAGGTATTATTTTTTCAAGTAGTTGTATACACAAGTATGCAATATGCATACAAAACTACTGTTTTACTCGTAAATGAATCACATTTCCACTTCGGATAGAAATACCTACAGCCTACAGCCTAGTTATACCTCTTGTAGTTACCAAAATTCTCGAAGAATTACTGCAAATATTGATATGTTTTCTGACTTCTTATTTATAACTGTTTACTTGTTTGTAAGTCCATTGTACTTCGTGATTTGTTTTGTTGCCCGCCAGTGGCAGAAATATCGAGAAGGCTGAAAAAAAATTGTATGAAAAAATGGCATGCAGGCCTCCGCACTCTCCTCCTTTCCATTAGACTGTTATCTTATCTAAAATTTCAACTTGATATCTAAACGCTGAAAAAAATTACGAAAAATTAACTTCAAATTACTCATTTTAGTTATCTCGAAATCACGTATTAGCATTTAATTAGATATAGGTACAAATTATACCTAAAGTTAGCTATCTACAAATCTACTTATTCGTGTTCTACTGGTTAAAAAAAAAATTGACTTATCCTAAAAATAGTTTTATGTGAATTCATATGACACTTTTTATCAAACTGTAATTAGTAGATAGGCCTATTGAAATGTTTATCAAGTGTAAGCTTTGAAAGTTCAAAAAACCATGAATCATGCACCGAATTATTTGAGTTGAGTAATTTTTTTAATCTTGTTATTGAGTAATTATTCAAAGTTTTTGATAGTTCATTCGAAAACTTCAGAGGGCAAAACATATTAGTATCACTTTTTTGAAGGGTGGAAAACTTGAGAAATTGGTGGAGATAGTTCAAGTTTGAATGTACAGAATGAGATCCCCCCCCCCCCCGGGTTACTTGTAGGTCTTTGAGTATTGTGTATTGCTTGATATTTGTTTACATCTTTTAAATGATGATTTTCTTCTTAACTTGATTTACTTATATGCAATAGGTACCTAGGCTACCTACAATGAAATATTTTTATGAAATAACTTCGGTATTCTGGGTACTCATGCAGCAAATGAACAAAATTGTCCAATCTAATTCTCTAAAATTTCTTTAATAATGAGAAAATTTAATCCCGTCGAAAAAAAATTTCAACAAAAGTTCATCGAAAAAATAACTGACTAAATTTTCACAGGTAGATACAAACCTCAATTCTTGAATTCTTGACCTATCTACAATTATAATTTCAAAATAGGTAGGTAAATAGCCTAACAGCACATTATATGTAAATGAATAACTGATGAAGTGAAAATGGAAATACTAAATTGAGTGTAGAAAACAGTTGCAAAAATGTAAATTACGAAGTAGATATAACTTCGTTGCATATAATTTCTGATACATTTCTTTGAAAATCTCTTTTACAAATCACATGGTCGTAAAGCTAAATTAGAATTAAGTAATTAGGAATAAAATTGAACAATCTGGCCTCAGTACCATCATCATTCCAACGACACACGCATTTCGAATATTTTTTAACAAACAAGATATGGAAAAGTCTATTAAAAATGAGGAAAAAAAGAAGCAAAAAAATGGTGAAAAAAACGTTGGGAAGTTGATAATTGTCGGGGTTTCAACATTAAAATTAGTAATTTGAAACGAGAAAATAATACTAGAGCGAAAACAATGAAACATGAATTATTTATAAAAATAGTTGTATATAAGCTGGAAATTGTATCGACACGTTGTTCATTGTTGGATCTTATTTTTTTAGATTTATAGTTATAATTTGATACCGAGCCCGCGGATTACTGATAAGCGAGCCCGAAGGAAAATATAATAATTTAGAAAAGACTAGTTAAATTTCATCAGACCGTATCTTATTTAATTGTAGAGTATGGTAGGAAGTGGTATCGCGTTCGCAGCGCCAAGATTTCGCAGCTAGGAAAAAATTTCAAAGGAAAGTACATTTCCTTTTAGACGCCATTATTTCGAATTAAACCAACGTTAAGATATATTGTTTCATTTTGCCAAAATTTGAACATATTTTGGTAAGCAATTATAACAACGAAGATGAAAAATTAATTCGTGATGCATTATATCGATCCTCGATTGCATATGCATACTTTTTTTTTCTAATATCAAGCCACGAGTATATTAAACTCCCACCCACGCCGATCACGTACAAGTGAATAATTTGTTAAAATGATAAAACGTGAAGATTTTCCAACGAACCGCAAAGAATTATTTTATTATTTTCGGCCAGCGTCTCGAGATGTTCTCACCGTTACCTATAATTGAGCAGAACAACTTCAAATATTCATGCACTAATTTAACACTCAAACGGTGGTCCGAAAGCCGTAATGGTTTTTTAAAAGGACTATACAATTGAAAATCATCGATATGTGCATCAAGCCATAACAAAGGTGTTACCGCAAACGCACTCCAGTAAGTTACCTCCGCGGAGCACCATTTAATGTGGAGCGATTTGATGAGAATAATTTTCACGTTCGTGCGACATTAAATCGAACCTCTTGATAAATTCAATTATTGTAATCGAGTCGGATAATTGTGTCCATTACAAGAACCGCGCGGTTTCGTTATTAATAATACCCACCATTTTCCCAAATACTTTGAACTTTAATTGCGGTTATTTCGACTGGTGTTCGGCCGCGGATATACCTAAAAGTTGCGTCAAACATTTATAATAAGATACCTAATGGGAAATTAATGTAGTAACCGCAAGTATTCTTGTCCTGCTCCAATGCGTTATAATTTCTTTTTCTCTTTTCCTTTTTATTATTTATCCGAGTAAGAGCGGTCGATGCTGGATAGTGGGATACCATTTTTTTAAGCATCATTGGCTATACGATCCATAAGATAAGTAAAAGGGTTAAAGTTTCAATTGTACGCCCATATTTCGAATGTACCATACAATAAACCACGAGAAGATGAATATGGTTTTAAAGAATGGTAGATTATGTTTTGATGAAATTTTAAATCGTTGCTGTAATCAAATTTCATTGAAGTTGGAAATTTCTGCTAGAGATGATTCTATTTATATACCTTCGTAAGAATTTGAAGTCATGAAATTTTCTGCATATAGAGCAGAAGACAGGGAGTGTATGTCAGCTCTCCACTCAAATTATACTCAAAAATTGACGAAGATTTGAAAAAAATCAATCACTTCTTGAAAAACTTGGCAAATTTGCCAATTAATTAATCGAAAATTTTTCGAAAAATCTGTCAAAAAATTTATGCAAGTTTTTCTACAATATATTTAAGGGTAAATCTTTTAAATCATGGGTTTGTTTTCTTTCGAGAGTTAGATATAGGTACTTAAACATTAATAATTGAACACAGGTCAATTCAAAAAGCATCCAAGTTACATTTTCAAAATTTTTTGAGAAAAAATAAAAACTGAATAAATTTTGAACCCAGACATGTTAGAAACCCCAGAAAAGAAATTTTATGATCTATTACATGATGTGCTGGATAAATGAGAGTAGTTTTTTTGTTTTGTTATCTCAAATTGGGAAGTAAATGAGTGTTTGAATTTCGAAAATTTTGATTTTTTTGCATTTAGTTGATGTGGGCTGGTTTTTACTTTGAGACAAACCTGGTGGGTCTGAAAAATCAGCCGATGGTGCCTAAAAATGGACTTTTTAATATTGAAAGGTTATGAATTTTCACTCATAGAGTAGGTACGAATATGGAAAAAACGCAATTTAAATTTTTTGGTTACTTGGCTAATTTTGAATTGGGACATTCAATTGACACAAAGGCATTTGGTACTTTAAATGGCTGTAAATTTTGGTTTCCATATCATTTGGATTGATCCCCTCTGCCCACCCCTAAACATATTCATGTAAATAATTTTGTAAAATTTTTGATATTTTAGAGTTGTTTCCCTACCTATTTACCATTATTATTCAGCAAATACCTAAATAATGTGTAAAATATTTATCCTAGATTTAGTAAGTAGATGATTTTCGATGGAATTCTCAAAATTCGAAATATTTACTTGTCATGATTTGATTCAAGAAAACATTTAAAAGACGAAAAAAAAACATATTTTTGATTGAAATTATAATTTTTTCAAATTTTTTGCTTCTTCTTCTTTTTTTAGAATATCTTATAGATATCTATCTTATAAAGCTGTGGAGCGGGCATTGGTTCAAATGTGTAAGTCAAACAGCAATTCATCTTTACACGGAAAGGCAAAATTCAGACCAAAAATTATAATTTTTAACGAAATTGTTTAATAAATTTTATTAAAATGTCCAAAAAGAGAATTTTTCTATTTTAATACAGTATTGAAAAATATAAGTGCATTTTTATTCCTGAAACCCTCTTTTCTTCTCAAATTTTCCGCTTCTTTTGCTGGGACACACATTCACATTCTATAAAAATCGGGCTGAATTTAAACTTCTTGGACTCTGGTATCAAATAATTGCATGGTAAAGGTCCTTCGAAATTTTCGTAGAAGGGAAAACAACGTCAATATTCGTTTTTCGAATTTGAAAATTCCATTCAGTCAACATTTCATTTGAAAATTCTGTGAAGTGCCACCGTAGCTAGACAGTCATTCGAGGAAAGGTGGTTTGGCCAGATAAAAATATGATTTTTTGTACATAAAATTTTCAAAAACATCGATTATTTTGTCAAAATATGTGAACGTATTGAGTCCGAGTGAAGCGAAGGCGAAAAATTTTGAAATTTTCAGTTTATTTGGTGGAGGCTCGTTTTGGTGAAAGCCCTGGGGCCAATATTTTCATTGGAGTCCTCTAATTCTGGCTTTGCAAATGAAAGAGCAAGAGGTGAAAAAAGTCATGAAATTTCCTTTTATAGATAATAAATCAGTAATCATCATGAAAAAATTAATTTGACTCAACCAAAATAAGAAAGAAATCGGTTAGATTGGTTTGGTCACTGCACTTATCCATTTGCTTGCAAATTTTGCATTTTTTGAAAATTTCAGTCGATAAATTTCTCATTTTTATGGTTCAAAATTCGTATCTGTCTGGACCTATTTTATTTAGGTAGGTATGTAAGTTCAAAGAGTAAAATTACTAAAAATCAAATATTGAAAAAATCTAAATTTGTCCAGGTTCAAAAGTCAACTGACTACTTCATAATAATTTTCAAAATCGAAAGAGACAGAATTTCTGAAATTTTCCAAGTCTAAAAAATCGGTTCAAATCTAAAAAAAATACAAGTTCAGAAAGTCTAAAATGCCTGACAAAATGTCTGAAAGTGAGCGTCATTTCCAAAATTTTCCAAGTCCAAAAAAGTCAATGGAAATTTAAAAATTTTTCCAAGTTCAAAAAAGCAGGAAAAAATGTCTGAAAGTCAGCGTAATATCCGAAATTTTTCAAATCCAAGAAGTCTGCCTGACAAAATATCAGAAAGTTACCCTGATTTATAAAATTTTCAAAGTTGAAAAAGTCTAAATTATTTGTCCGACAAATGTCTAAAAGTCAGCATTATCTCTGAAATTTTACAAGTTCAAAAAGTCAATAGAAATCTAAAAAATTTTCCAAGTTCAAAAAACATGATTTTTAGAAGAATTTTCCAATAACCTGGATATTTTATTCAAATGAAGACCCGAACCTGAAGAAGTTTTCAGAAATCATAGCCTATTGAAAAAGCAAAAGATATGATATTTTTTAAACATTTTTTTTGTCAGAAAGAAAAGGTAATATTTCTATTCATAATTTATTTATCGATCTTTTTTTAGAATTATGTTTCAAATTATGACTGTCAGGTAACTAAAGGGTTAGAGTTCTTCACTAGGTATAATTAGGATTTTTATATGTTTTTATACACCCCACCCACCATATCTAGGTATTTAGTATCACGAATAATTCAAATTACTTTTGCGATTCATCAAATTCCGAATTGAATGAACCTAATTTGTTGGAGCATATCTTGACATATTTTACCATAAAAACTCATGTTTTTTAGCTAAAATGTTTTGTAGGGACATATTTAGAATTATCAAAGCATGTTTTTCAAAAAAAAAAATATATCTATAAAAAACAATAGAAATGTACTTTTTCAAAAAAAAAAACATTTTTCCCTCAAATATATAAGTAGGTAGGTATAGGTATAGGTACTTGAAAAATTTGATGAAATTTTTGTAATATTAAAATAAGATTTTGTAAAAACATTTTTTTAATTTAAAAAAAAAAATTGTTATTATCTAGTAAATTTTAATTCACAGTTTAAATTCAGTTTATCAAACACCTCCTCAAAATTCAGTAAAAAAATCCATAATTTTGATAACCACGAAGACCTATGAAAAAAATACAAATTCATACAAAAAAATATACCTAAATAACTCGAAAACTAACCCATTTCTCAACCAACACATTCTTTTGTCAAATGAAAAAAACTTAATCACGACAAACCCTCCGTTAAAAAAAACCAGTCATACGTACTACGAGTAAAAAGATTTCCTTAAATCGACTTGTCAATAAGTAATTCGTTAATTTACATTAATTAATTCATTTTTCACACGAAGTTGATAGGCGTCGCAGGCACCAGGAGACATGTGTGAAAAATACATATGTTTTTCTCATTCCTTTCGGTGGTATCGCCTTCGCCTACCACACGAGCAGCGAGCAAACGGGTTAGAAAAATTTATTGGATAATGTTTTCTTGTAAAGATAGTAGCCACACGGTACTATCGGTAAGGATGAAGTTATTAGGAGATTTGAGTCGGCACTCTTTTAAGACCACACAGAACACACACCTCAACCTTCCAATTAGGCGTTGCCGGTCATAGCGGCTTCTTTCAAGTGTTACCTGTCGTACCCGCCTTCTCCGCTTTTCCGTGTAATATAACCAAGTCAAAGGACTAGGTTAAACCTAGTTGCTTCGATGATATGTTACCAGCAACGAACTTACCTCTGGCCTGGTTTAGCTCGTTTCTTTCCACTTCATCATTTTTTTCTTCTATCTAACTAATCGTTTTAATTTTGTATCTTTTTTTTTTCTGCCGTAAATAAGAAATTTTTTCAACGTGATTCATTTATATTTAGAAAAATTTTACGCGACGTGGGACGCGTAGGTATGTTCGATGCAATTGGAAATTTTCCTAATGCATTTTTTTGTTTTTTTTTCTCCTAAAGGGTTCGATATCTTTTTCAAAGGTTCGGTATAGGAAATTGGTTTACAATATGAATGGTTGATGGAAAGAAAGGCCGGAAGATCAATTAAGAATACCTCGAATAGGTATAGAATAGGGGAAAAAAGTCAAAAGATACCTTTTAACAGTCTTTACTTCCGATAGCGAGGTGAATTTAAGATATTTATATGATTTTAACTCCATAATACAAAGGTCGTTTAGACCTACCTGTAATGGATAAAATTTCCATTTCTTTATTATTTTTTCCTTTAGCGGAGGTATCTATACCTGTAATGATTCCAACCATCGGTATAATGCTTTGTTTGCTCATTATTCACATAACATTTGGTTTGTTTGTATTGGAGATTTGTGTTTATTTATACAAGGGGATGTTTTTATTGTCGGTTGTTTACTTTCGCTGTCTTTTTCGTTGGTTTCTTTCCTAAACTGAAATAATTTTCGGGTGTAGATTTTTTCCCAACGCGTTAATCGATTTATCAAATATCAAATTTGGTCTACTTATGGCTCGTACAAGCCTGTAAGAATTAACTGTACGCGTTTTATACTTATAATACTCGTAGGTATTATAGTTGAAAAGTTAAAATGGATTCTTGCGTGATTTCATAGACATTAATAATGGCTTAATAATTGGCGTGTTACTTATTACGTATTCTAACATTTTAGAACACGCTGCTTGGTAATAAAAACAAAATCTTTTAAAGCTACTAACTATTATTTTTATATTTATCAAAAAACATAATTTTTCGAGCGTGATTTTGTAATTAGTTTACTCAACGATAATGAGAATAGCGACACGTGAAACATGCTTTGCATTATAGATTTCGCAACCGACAAAATTCAGCAAAAAAAAAAGAAACAAAAGAAAATAAAAAGGAAATTGTCTGCGGTGGAAATTTATACTTATACGTTGCGAATTTTTATCGAGATTTGTACGTCATGAAATTCTAAGTTTTTTTTTTTTTTAGAAGCTCGTTAGCAATGAGATGTAGATTTGTGGTAATTATTCTGCGAAAAATGCTTCTTTTATTAGGTCTACCTGCGTGTATTGTGTTCGGCCTATTGAATTAATAAGTAGCTGTGTGGATGTAGACGATCTTTTTAAACGTGATTTTTTTCTAGCAGCTCGAGTAATTTGCTCGGTAACACGTGACTGATTTTAAATACTTACACGTATAGGAATTTATGGTCGTATATAAGAGTTATTATGGTATGTATGTATTTATAAATATTTTAAATTGCATAACAATCCTGTACTTATTTCATTAAATGCATATTTGTTTAATGAGAAAAGACAAGCAGAAAAGATGAGTGTAGATTTTGAATGCCTCTATTGAATGACTTTGAATGTCAAAATTAAAAAAATTATTGCAAGTAGGTGTTTTACATTCTTCCAGGTTCGGTAAACAAAATTTAAAGCAAAAATTTTAATTTTGTAAATTTTTTATCTCGGATCAGTTACGATTCAATACTTTCTCATTTCTGTTTGTAAATATTCATTTTTTCAAATATAGGTTTAAGTGGGAAGTTATCAATATTTATCGATATATTTCTACATCGATAACGAGAAATTTTATTTGTATTTTTGATTAGCAGAAATAAATATATGTTTTGCGAGCGTAAAAAGTCAAAAAAAACTTTCAAGTTTATTTCCTATTTTTTTCCGACGCTCCCACTGAAAAAATTTCAATAGGTAGGTACCTATTTATGTGTCAATTTAAAAAAATGGACATTAGGTAAGGATGAGTAATCTGGCAAAATCATTGATACATCATTACCGGCGAATCTTGACAAATTTTTGAAAAAATACCTCCAGACATATTTTCTCATTTTCTTTCATATTTGCCGATAGAAGAAATCGATTTTATAGATTTTTCGACAAAATTGTGTGTTAGGTATCAGAAGCGTATTTAAAGGGCGGTGGAAGGGTGTCTACAATTCGAAAATTGGAAAAAATTGAAATTTTGGGACAAAGTTTTCGCCTTAGCTTCGCTCAAATTTGATAGACATTATTTTTTTACAAAATAGTGAGGTTTTTCAAAATTGTATGGTATCAGAAAGTGAATCATTTTTTTCTACTTAAAAACGGGCCTTCTTAGAGTAGTGTCTTAGAGGCCTGTATGATTATGCCTCTTTTACATACCTATATTTTTCATTCTTGAAAATTTTTCAAAGAATTAATTTGAAGCAAGCCTGCAAACGATTTAAATTTCTTTACATCTTTGATCCATCTAAATTTTCTGAAAAAACTTCACTTCGATTTGTTAGGTATTTTGTTTTGAAAAAAGTTGAAAAAAATATGCGAAAAAATGGACTCACGAATTCTCAGAATGATCTCCCCCCCCCCCCCAATAAAACATATCCATGTCAAACTCCAATGAGATTAAAATCGAATCTAACTAAAGGGTGGCCTACATAGAAAGTCGAGGCGTTTGAAAATGAAGTAAAAATCTTTGACTGCAAAATTCTCGAAAACGAAGCCTACTCGGAAAAACGAATAACTGTTAGCAGAAAGAAAATTTTAAGCTCTACAATTTTGATTCTTAGCATTTTTTTGTGGGCCCCTTAGTTTGATCATAAAATTCGTGTTTATGAGGATTTTTCTCGTTTTCAAAACCATCCACTTTGTACATGCGTTAAATTTCTCATAAACATAGATTTTCTGGCCAAACTAAGAGTCGTACGAAAAAAATTCTAAGAATCAAAATTGTAGAGCTTAAAATTCTCTTTCTGCTTAGAGGGATTAATTTTTCTCTAGGAAGCTTAGCTTTCGAGATTTTCGTGTTGCATTATTTTTGTTTTTCTCCTAATTAGAACAGAGTATAAATGTGTAGGTTTTTTTACGTTAAAAAAATTTCAAGAGACTTTCACCAATCACTTGGCCTTAAGAGCATAATTAGGAGACAACAAGTTTGAATCTGGCTCTGCCTTTATAATTTCTTCCATTCGCGAAACAAATTTGTCATCAGTCATTACTCATCTTTCGCTTTCGATAATTTTGAATATTGTTAGGTATTGTTGATCATAATTTGAATTATTTATTCAGTTTTCGTATCTTTCATTCATGCAAAGAAAATATTTTCAAACGTAGCTGTAATTGAAATTTGAACCAGAACAAATTCTAAGATTTTTTTCATAGCTGCCTGAACATCTGAAAATTGAAGGTTACAGACAGGGAGTGTTGAAGTCTGTGGTGATGCTTGAGACTAAGGAAATAAGTAAAAATACTTCCTGTTGATTTTTATCTGATTTTCGAGAATTCAAGATCAGCTATAAAATTTGACCAGATAATTCCATGGTATTTCTTTATACGTGTATCAAAATTTTGTCGGCTTGATAACTCTCGTAATAATTGATGGAATGAGCTGAAATTTTTATAGAAGTCTATAAATTTCGAGAAAAATCGGTGAACCGGTTCTCGAGTTTTTCGCGATTGAAATTTTCAAAAGCCTCTGACATCTGAAATAAAGCAGTTACTCAAAATATGTAAATAACCTTTTCAGTAGTACTTGAAATGACGTGAAAAAAATGTCATATACAATTTTAATTTTTATGAACCAGTTTTCGAGTTATTCGCGATTGAAATTTTCTAAAGCTTCTAGAATCTAGAATAAGGCAGTTACGTGAAACATGTAAATAATCTTTTTGATAGTACTTGAAAAGGCGCACAAAAAAGTTTATATACAATTTTCTTTTTTATGAACCGGTTCTCATGATATACGCGATGGTAAATTTCAAAACTTCGTCGCAGATGTATTCATTTAAATTTACTGAATTGAAAAATAAAAGCTTACAAGAGAGCCTTGTCAACTCGTCAACTCCGATCGAGCTTAAATTTGTCTCACTTAAAGGGTATGTCACTCAGACCTCACAACCAAATTTTGAGCTGCCGAAGTTGATTTTTTGATTTTTGGCGAAT
>FIZU01055218.1:0-10381 GCA_900064475.1 Pseudococcus longispinus
TTTTAATTACAAATACAAATTTCTGACTTCCAAATATATTAAATTAGTTATGACCATGTAAAATGAAACCTGCATCTCATTCCTAGTATTTTGAGGGGTCACTCAATTTTTTTTAAAAGCTAGCTAATAGCTAGCCAATAGCTAGCTAATGAAATTTTTCTAGCCAATAGCTAGCTTTTTTTCAGCTAATGAAAAAATCTAGCTCAAGCCTTTAGCGATTAGCCAATGATGATTGGCTAGAAAGCCCTGAACAGAACATGTAAAAACGCCGGGTGCTAACAAAAAATATGAGTCTTGAGTCTTTGGATTACACTTAGAAACCAACTTCTTATCACACTGGGCACATTCAAACGAACCAGGCTCGATCCGATCATTTATTTAACACGCTCATTTAAATTATTTAAATGGAACGAACCGAAAAAAACGAATCAAAAATACAAATTTCATAAGCAGAGAATGATAGTAGATTGAACCCGAACACAGAAATCAGATCATAACTACGAGGAAGAAAAATAGGTTGCATCCCTGAATTCATTTCAAGATATAGCGCTGTTTTTAGACGCTCGTCACTGTGACTGGCTGACTGCCCAACTTTTCATTTAGCAATTTTCGATTTCGAATATTATTTCAATTCAAATCATAATCAACTCCAACTGATGAGTGATCGAACTTGTGACTTCATAGTGACTTCTTGTAAATTGTGATTGATTGATTGACTGACTGACTGTGAAATTGTGACTTATCAATTCGATAAAAATAGGATTTAAAAATAGTTTTCTATCGAGTGTTCCATCAATCATCAATCTAGTAAATACGAATTTGAAAATGAAACAAAAAATACAAGGACAAAACAAAATTTATTTAGTTTTGGTTTTTCGTTTACGTTTAAGATTTTTCATCACTTCAGATGCAGAAAATTCCAAAGGTTCCAATCGATGGGATGGCAGTTGATATTTCTTAGTCTTCTTCTTATTCTTTTTCCTGCAAAAGAGAAAACAAATTCCGATTATTAGTACACCATTTTGAGTAAATAAAGCACAACTTGCATCGAAAAAATGTGAAAAACATACTTGAACTGAGGTTTCACAACTTCTATTAAGCTTCGTTTTTGCATACTAAGGAACCGATCCTTCAGTATATTTCCAGTAGGGATTATTTCTCTCAGGCTTCCAGTCAATTCATTGACCTCCGTAAAGCTGTGTTCATTTCCAATAAACTTATTCCTACCAACTCGTCTAGCTGTATTGAGTTTTTCGCCAGCTTTCTGTATTCTTTTTAGTTCTCTTTTCTGTTTTTTCTTTTCTTTTTGAAGTACTTCGTTCATTATATCTCTTATCCTAGAAATAGATCATTCATAATATAAAATTTAGAATCGTTGTTGGTAATTGATATACCAAGTAACGTTTCAAAATGAAAGTTTAACCCACTTGCTGATATCTTGAACTTTCTTTTTCTGTTCTTTCTCTTCCTGTCTCTGTAACTCTTCTTGTTTTAATTTCAATAGTTTCTTTCGTTGTTTAATAGTTTTCTTCTTTTCTCTTGTTACAGGAGGATTAATAGCTTTATATTCTCCGTCACTAATATCACTTTCATCTTGAGCTTCATTGCTGGCGTTATTGGCAATTGGCAATCCTTCGGACATTTCCGCCAACCAATTTTTCTGAAAAAAGTTGAAAATTTCCGCTGTAATACATTTATAACGGTTAAAAATAAATGATGAAATTTGACGTTGATTTTTTTACATCATTCTGTGCCTCTGTTATTTGTTTGAACATATTCTGCGTCACTCTATCCAAATGCGCTTCCTTCTTCTGAAGGTCCACTTCTTTTTCAGCGACTTCATTCACTAACGTCAAGTGATCTTGGAAGGTTGGATTATACGATATACCAGGATGAGGCACTTCAAATGAAGAAACATCGGTGAAAACTTTCTCTGGTCGATAATTCGACGATTCTTTGAAACAGCTGACATTTCTCACTGTATGTAGAAGCGTATTTTCATTCATCCAGTTCTTCAATTTAGATAATTTAGATTCATCTGTACGAATTCAATAAAATAAGTTTTAAATAAACCAATATTTTACAAGCAATAAATAGATCAACAAATGAATACCCGGAGTTTCCTCCCATAAATCATTGGGAACAGCAACTTGCCGTTTAGGCTTTCCTTTCAACTGACTAACGCGTCGTTGAAAAAACTTCGATAATTCTTTAAATTCTTTTTTCTTAAGCACTCCAGCTTTTCTGCGTGTTTCGTTTTTCTTCTTCAAAATCGGGTGTTGACGTTCTTCTTTAGAACGTACGGTATTCCTACGATGAAAATCATAACCAAAATCAACTTCCAACTATTGCAATAAAGCTAGTTAATAAACGGCTAAATACCTTTTAATCAAAGGATCTGGCACAGCAGAAGTATTTTCTAACGGAGCGAAACATTTTAGAGGTAAATTTCGAGCCTTCTCTTTCTTTGATTGAAACAGCGATGGGCGAATGACAGTTGAAGGTTTGGTATCAATTGTAAATAATTCGTCATCTTTACGTATATCAAAAGGAACTCTATAACATACAAATCATTAATAATTGCTAATTTGGAATTAAATGACAAAATCTTACCCTAGACGTTCTTCCAATCTTTTATCATCTAAGAATGCTTCAACGTCGGAGACATCCACGTGTTTTCTCCATGAACTTTTAAGCTTTTTGGAAACTCTCTTTTTGGTTTTCATTTTTATTTAATTAAGTAACACTTTTAAATAAATATGATCACTTTTCATCAACTGATTGAAACCGAAAATTTTGAATACTGATAAGAAAGATGAAAAAATGGCTGTCGTTGTTTTCGCCTTGAATAACACGTGAACACGTGGTTGAGTGACGTCACTACAACTGTTCATAATGAACGAATAAAAGAAAAATTCGTTCAATTTTTTTTCAAACAGTTTTCAAACCGAGGAATGATGAAATCAGATTTCTAATTTGTTCGGCAGAACTCATATACGAGTATATTTATTTGCTAATTGTTCGAAGCTCATTAGTCAATTATTTTGTCCTTTTTTAGGCACCGAATAATTCTCATCCCGAAGGATTCTTGCAATTATTTTCATGGCTATTTTTATTCCACGTTTCAATCCCAAGTCGCCAATTCCCCCATTCATAAAATAAATACTGCACTGAAAATAAATAATGTATTACAAAATGACTGACATTACGACATGCGTACAATATCATCGACATGAAACATTGTATTATTTCTAAAAGTCAAAAACATACTTCAGGACAAGATTATCACAAAAGCGTAAAGTAAAATTAAATGCAAGGGAAGTGATTAATAGAAAAAAGATAATGTGATCGAAAACGTAGTTACATTTTAATCTGAGTGATTCGGTGAAATTTACCGATTGCCATACTCAACACGTACGAATAAACAGCACAGAAGGTATTTTTTTCTTCAAATATAAAACGTGGACTAGGAAAAAGCAAAATGAAAGATTTAAATAAAAGGTTAACAAAGTTTATAAATCATAATCATAGGAAAATCAACAACGCTTAATCATTACAAACTACAAATGGGACGAAACTTTACAAGCACATTCGAAACCGCATTTCACAAAAGCTCTGTACGCAAATTTGAGGCGTACTTTTTTCTCGCTTCTTTTCAAAATCATAAGATGATCATGTTTAAATCACTTAACGTTACTCAGCCATTAAATCCGAAAAAAGAAAACAATTTGGTACAACGACTAGAGTACAGTATTTTTGACCTCAGCTTTTTCCTTGATTTCTTTCGTAAATAATACATTTAAATCACAAAGCTACGAATTTTACAAAATTAAAACGATGCGACGTTTTCATCTTATCGACGAATTTTCTTACAAATATTTTCTATACTATAAATTATAATACAACAAGAACAAGAACAACGAATTATAACTCAATTTGATATCAAAATGTGATATTAATAAAATATTTAGTTTCAAAAACGATAGAAATCTTCAGTGCTTCTAGAATAGAAAATTTTGGCAAAATTATGAAAACAATGATATTATACAAACAAATAAAACATATTTATACACTCTACAACATTTAAGTATTTCTCAAGATCATCGATTAACTATCGATCGTAGTAAGTATACAACTTTCAAAATGACAAAAAGTAAAAGGATATTCAAATTTGAGGAACTGCAACAGTACTTCAGGAATTACTTATACCAAGAATGAACATGAATTTGTTTCAATCGATAGAGCTTATGGGATCTACTTCATCGTTTTTCTTGGCCGTTGTTACGTGATTATTGTACAATGAAGTTTTGGTAGAATCATCACTTTCATCACTGCTCGATGAACTTCGAATATCTCCTTCGAGCTAAAAATCATTACACAATTAATATCTGGAAATTTCAATCTTCCAAAGGATAATTTACGATACAATTTTCATAATATTCACCTGGCCTTTATTCCATGTTCTGTAAGCAAGCTGTAAAATTAATTTCGTCCAGAAAACATGCAATATTAACAACAATATGAGTAACCCATTGAAGATATAATACGCTGGGAACATCATTCCGGCGACATATGGGGCTTCCAATGTCGTACTAGAACGAAAAAATTATCAAATTAGTTTTCAATTCGTATACGAGTATATCTGGGTATTCAACAATGGGTTATTCACCTTCGCAGAATCCATAAAGGAAAAATGATTATTCTGGTACCAATCCAGACGACCATAAATATAGCAAATAACACGGTACAAATGTTATCATATTTGGCATATTTGGCAGCTTTCGTGCCCTAGGAAAAATATAGGCGATTAGATCATTAGTGGAAACGTGTAATTAGTCGTAATCGATAGAAATCCTACATGAGAATCGAATCCTTCTAATGAATGAAAAGTTGACATAAACAAGTATACATTTTTCAACGTGAAATTATTTCACGATTTCATAAATTAGATACCTCCTTTTCCAACTACGTAACGTATCCACGATGAAATTTTATTTACGATAAAAAATGTAATTTGGAAAAAAACAATGTTGAAATCAACACTGTTTTTTACATATGTAAGTACAGCGTTACAACTGATAACAAAAATAATTATCAAAATTACAAAGCTGATTAACGATCGGTGAAAAATACTGTGGACATTAAAATTGATGAAATATGGCGCAATTAACCGGAAATGACAATAACTGACTTAAAAATATTATGGACAGTCGCCAAAGTACTGGAATGATAGGTTTCAACCTTGGATTAAAATCGATGACTGACCTTGCCTGAGACTATGGTATACACTAATCAGTTCAATATGTAATCTAATTTTTTTTTTCATTCTTAATTAATACAAACGACACGTAAATTTAAACAATTTGGAAATTCAACTTTTTCGGATCGTGAATTCTTTTGTACGAATGTCAATTTCTTTCACCAAGAATGAAAATAAAAGTTTTACGAAGATTTATATTTACAACGTGACGTATCTCGTTTCACTCTTTACTGTTCGTCGGTTGTAGGTCATCCTTAATTTGAATACACATACGTTCTGTAGCTAAATACATAAAACTAACCGCTATTATTTAAAATCACTTTTTATGCCACGAAAATTACCAGTATTGTTAATTTAAACCGAAGACGTTAAATGATTTTCTATTTACGTGGTTACGTAAACGAAGGATATCTTCGCTTCTTAATTTTTATCTGAATTCGATTCGTTGCAAGAATTATTTTATTCATAAAAATTAAAAATTTTTCTTTCGTAATTGTGTATACTCACGTCTAATATACAATCGGCAGCATCGTGTATAACTAGAACCAAAGTTCCAACTCTGTGCAAATTACACATCCACGAGAAAGACAGCAACACGATAGTAGCAATATGGTGGATAAACATTTGCCAGAAGTCTTTTCTTTTCACGTCGAAAAACTGTGAAAACGCTAGAGACCAATAGAAAGCCAATGAGATCATATAATACCACCATACGTCTGTCGTAACACCCTGTGAATCAAAAATACACCATGTCATCATACGCTATAATTAATCTTAATCAAATACACGAGTTTGGTACTAATCATAAAAGGTTATAGTTCACCTACAATGTTGAGGGGTTTTAAAAAACAGTCTTACTTGATAAGGATATCCAATCCAACAATGGTCGATATTCCAAAACCATGGTTTATCCCATAACACGACCAAACCATAAATGAAAGAACTCGTGTAATACAAACTTCTCCAACTGTAATCATAACATTCATTTTTTAATTATTTAATATCAATTTTGCGATAAAATTCCTAACATAATGCACATAAATGAATTCCTCTGTTTTTCTGTATAAACAAAATTTTACCTTTACGTAAAATATGAATTCACTTTCGATAAGTGTTTCAAATTGACGCATTCTTTTATCTGATAAAGGGGAAAAATTTAGTAATCGGTCAAAATCCGTTTTTACCTTAACAAGTTTCAAGGATATTGTTTTTCTTTTAATAGAAATGATTCTTCATAAACGAACCATATTATGAAGTTTCAAAAGATGCTATACAATGTAAATACCGGTTTCGCTATTCTTTCAATACACACACTTCTTAAAATTCGTAAACAATAGACGACAAAATAATAAGATCTTATTACGAAGAAAACATTCATGAGTATGAGGTAGCTTTTGTTATTTATTGATTTAGTATTTTTTTCAGCTCAAATTAGAACGTACAGGTGGAATTAAATTTTAGATTACCAGGTTCTATTAATAAAGATACAAAATCATTCCACGTACAACTGTTTCTTTGAATTTCATTTAATCAAATTCAAAAGAAACTGAATACAATTATCAATGCGATAAAACGTAACGAATTTTCCAAATTTAGTAATAATTACTTTTTCGTAGAACATAAAAAAGCAACGCACGTGTACCGGCACCGGCGCCTAGGAAAAAAAATAGGACCCGTAGCAAAGAATCGGCCTCCCAAGCCAAAAAAGTTGCAACTTTTCGCGTGTTTTCAATCCAAAAGCATTTTCAATATCCAACAATCGCACAGAAATCAAATTCTGATCACAAATCCAACTGATTGAAAGTTGTTTACAACACGAAATCGTCAATTTTTAATACTACCACGAATTGCTAAAATTAATCACCCGATGACTCACGATTTCGAAATTAGCATTGACAAGTACCGAAAACTAACCGGCATTAGGTTGGTTAAAAGATCGCCATGAAAATTACCTATTTTCGCAGAATTTGACCAACGTGCTAGGTTTCCCTTGCATTTTCTTTTGACGATGCCATCTCTGGACTTGACGCACCGTCCAATCTATACGTTTTGAAAGTCCCAACACAACGTTATGGTCCCAAACGGAAGTATCTTTGAAGGCGTTTTCTAGTATAACATTGTTTTGCAGTTTTTTCTTTTTGGAATTTTTGATTCCTAATTTCAGTCCGAGAGGTGCAAAACAAAATCTACAATAAAAAATGATACAATTGAATTAAAATGTGGTACTGGATACAACGTGATTACTTGTATAACAATTCAATACGTTACTTACTTTTCCACTACAAGTCGAATAATTAATATAAGGAATGCTAAAGCAATAGGATAAATATATAAATGCCGGTAATCGGTGCAATCATGACCGTATTTAGGATCTAACTTCTGCCATGTGAAATTTGGAGGTAACCAAATCTTTTCGCTCCAGAAGAAATCCGAAGCTACACGATATACATGATAAATTTCTTCAGAAAATACACATAACGTACTATAAATTCCCATGACAACGGGACACTCCGATTAGAAAAAATTAATTGTAAATAGTAAAAATTCCGAAATTCATTAATCAGGATATTACATAACAAGTTGCATTTACCGGGAATCTAACACGCCTTAATCTTTTCAAAACGTTAGCACAACCATACACATGATAATGTTGGAAAACGTTCTTCGAATGACGATTTGTGCGCGACGTTATCACGGAGTGAATGTTTGCGTAACAACCAACAAACACAAACACACTAACGACGCATCGTATGACTAAAAATTGAAGAGAGGGAGAAAACACGCAGCTGTTGAATCTGTTCGACGATACTACGAGAAACGTCGTTCATTTTTGTAACACCAGCAACCGAGTCTTCATTTTTTTCGAAAAAATAAACATCAAACTTTGTGAATAGGTATTCGAACTATTGGTTGTATCGAATGGACTTCAGGACTTCTGTAACATAAAAAGTTATTCAAATTAATCAATCACGAATGAAAGAAATAAAACGATTGAGTAATAAACGTAGCAAGATGTATCAAGTTATCAATTTTACAATGTTCTGTTCTCATCTCAGTTCAACCGCAGACTTAAATTACACACCAGACCATCCGCGACAATCAAATCATTAAACCATTAAAATTTTACGCACAGAATTTATGATTGCTTGATTTGGTAGATTACACACGAAGGTATTCGAGCGTGACAGAAAAATTGTCTGAAAAACGACATGTATGACATGAACAATGCAAGTATTTCAACGTTGAAGCAAATCAACATCGCTGAAGTACTTTGTATTCTCAGCGTGAGTTTGAAATCTTCGATGTAGGAAAAATACTACAATACGTACTGTATGATATATAGACCTACAAAACGATAAACATTTTCTTTTACTAACACCATTCGTACTGGGTAATAAAAATAATCGAGTAAACAATATTTCGAGGCCTGCATGAAAAAATTCAGATTCGGTGAATAATCAACAATTGATGCAGCATATCGTATCTTACAAAATAGCTTCTGTAAACTGTAAAGATGATTCAGATTTTTAAATCATACAGCAAGCACGTGAATTTCTTATTCTGTTACTTTCATTTTTCAAGATAATTAGTTTCATAATAATATTGATAAAAATATTTACCGAGTAATAAAATTTTGAAAATCTCACAGAATTTATTCTGAGAATCAAGTTATTAAATTATTTAAATTCACCTAATCATAATACTTAGGTACCTATTCATAGCAATACACTAATTCACGACCCCAAATTTCAGATTTCAAAACTGCAGTTGAAAATTTTCCCCATTCAAGTGTTTCATCAGAGATTGAAATGTGAAAAGGGGGCTTAATTTTGTAATAAATAGGTACCTATCTCACATCCAGATTAATGATGTCATATCTCAAAAAATAAATTTTTTTAGAAAATTGCAATTAAATAAATTCTTATACTTCAAACATTTTTTTGGACTTAATCTTTTGATCATTTCAGTTGATCAAACACATTTCCAAAAACCTCAAAACCTCCACTTTCCAAAAATATGAATGTTTTTACTCAACACTATTTTCGTTTCTTCAATATTCAGCTTTGAAAAAACTGTTTTGAGGAGCGACATTTCAACTTCTGGAAATTTTCTGTTTTAAGTTATGATTAGAGCTTTGAATTTCATGCAAAAAAGTATTAAAATATGCACATATTTTTTGCATTTTAAAGGCTCAAAATATGGTAAAATGTGCATTTTTGAGCCCATATATGCAAAAATATGAAAAAAAAAAAAATCGATATGGGTGTCTATGGAAAGGATTTTTCACACTGAAAACCCCAAACAATAAAAAATTGAAATGAAATGAAAAATCGAGCAGCAATATTCAAAATACAGTTTTTATTCTTTAAACAATTTTTGGTAGAATTTTTTACAGTTTTGCAATTTTGGCAGCAAAAAAGCAGCCAATATCAATTGCCAACTTCGGTCTGATTTTGGCAAAACCTCAAAATATGCAAGAAAAAAGCTGAAACATGTCGAAATTAGCTGAAATTTGCTCTTTTCACTCCTAAAATATGCAAAATATACAAAATGAAATTGGGCTCATTCGTCAGGAAACTTCACGAATCGTATATGTAGATTCTTTGAAATATTCATTTTTTTCACCATAGACAATTAGACAAATATGCAATTTCATAAAATTCAAAGCTCTAGTTAAGAAATTGGCATTAAACCTCGTTACTATGTACTTTCTATTCATACTTTTTTCCAAACATTTCGGTTTGCTTTAGGTTTTCGGTTTTTCGAGGTCGCTGATCTGTTTCTAGGGTTATTTTCACCCTTCACCGAAAATGTGTCCCCCTGGAGTGGTGGGATGGATCCAAATTCAAATTTGTTTGATGTTATCGAGTGAGGTACCAAAAAATATGTTTTTCAATTCTCGAGTTCGTTTTTGACGTTATTTTACCAAAAAAAAAAAGAAGTAAGAGGTACCTCAAGGGGGTGGGGAGCTTGACTCAAAATTGTTGGAAATTTTCAATTTGGATGTCAATGTGTAGGTATGATTTTTTTACCTCTGGAATTTATTTCTGATGAAGGTGGAAGGAGGGGGGGGGGGGGGGTTAAACCAAAATCAAAATTTTCCAACGTTATCGAGGGAAT
>FIZU01055219.1:0-11929 GCA_900064475.1 Pseudococcus longispinus
ACAAATTGATGACGATTTTGAACAAAAAATGGCAATTCTGACAAAAAACATTTTCAAATAAAATCACAATTTTGATCTGATGCCAGACTTTATGAAACTTGCTTTTGCTCATTGAGATATTTGACATTTTCTTGAAATTTTCCAAGTTCAAAAAAGTCAGACAAAATATCTAAAAGTCATTGTAAGCGAATTTCGTAATGGAATTTTTTTGAAAAATTTTCAAAATCCAATTCCAAGTGCAAAAATTTAGTAGAAATCTGAAAATTTTTCCAAAGTCGAAATTGTCCGACAAAATGTCTCAAAGTCAGCCTTAGATAAAAATCTGTCTGACAAAATGCCTGATTTGAACTAACTTGAAATTCATAAATCCATAAAGTTGAAATTTTTCAAAGTCCAAAAATTCATTCGAGTTTTTAAAATTTTCTGCCCAAAAAAGTCTGACAAAATGTCTGAAAGTCAGCGTTTAAAATCTGAAAAAATTTTCAAGTCCTGAAAATCTAAAATAACCTGGCGAAATGTCTGAAAGTCAGCGTGATCTCTGAAATTTTCCAAGTCCAAAAAGTCTGTCTGACAAAATGTCAGATATTTGCATGAAAAAAATATTTTCGAAATGATTCTCCCCACTAAAATTATCAGAAATTGAATCAGTCTATCGACGGTGTGATATTCAGTTTTAGCTCACCTACGTCATGCTGTCATAGTCTATCTCTACAACCGTATGCATATTTATCGCTACACATTTCAAACATTTTTAATGATACTTGAAGCGATTTTCCGATGTTTTGTCGACTTTTAACGATAATTCCAACGATTTTCATATTTTACATAATTTTAATGGCTTCAACGTCGTTTTAACACGATTTTTGTCTTTTACCAATATTTTTTCGCTTTTTAGATAGGTACAAAATTCTCATGACAATTTTCTAAAAATTTCTACGACATTTTTGAATAACATTAATGACATTTTATACAACGTTCACGTAGATTCGATAATTTCACTGTAATTTCAAACAATTTTCATCACATTTTCACCTACTTCATGATATGAATGAAGAATTAACTCAATTAATCTCGCCAAAATTTCATCGTGATAAGAAAAAGGACCCAGTACAGTTTCCTGTCAACCTCTTCCCCTCGACAGATTCCCTAAAAATATCATTTCTAACGGTATCAACTCGAGAACTCGTTCATTCAGTTATTTTCCAATACCTTATTCAAACCAGACGATCGAAATCGTTTGTCGATTTCTCGGAGCTATTAAAAATTACGTCATGTTTGCTCAATGCGAAACGGAACAGATATCGAAGAACGTACAAGTCATAAAATTACGCGTAAACGTGCATTTATTTACCCATATTTTCTGCTTTTTGATACGAATATCATAATGGTATTTCGACTAGCGCTCGCAACAGCAATAAAACTCGTAAAAAAACGACCAATTTTTGAAATTTATCGATTTTCTTCTGGAAATAGAATACCTCAGCGTAGCTAGATACGATACGCATACAACTGAACTAACAATGTGTGGTTTGTGGTTACGCACAAGAGATTAGTACCTAATTGTAGTACGTAGACTAACAAAAAGATAAGACGTTTTGTGAAAAGAGATACGAGGAAAATTTTCTCTCGATGAAAAAATTACGTATTTACGTGTACGAAAATTATTTCTGTACGAAACCTTCGTTGATTCATCATTTAAAACCCATTTCAAAGGTTAGAGTGGAAGGGGAAGGGAGCTGGAGACTTGAAAAGGGTTTCTGAATTCACTACTTCTTTTTTTTGAACACGTGTTGAGGTATGATTTCTTTTTGTAGCACGAACCACATGGAAATTTTGGAGGAGGCCATCAAAAATTACCCTTAGAATATAAACAGGAGGGGGTTTTAGGAGTCAAAACACCCCTAATTCTACACATGAAGGAATAGGGGTATGTTTGGTATCATTTTTATATAATTCAACCCTCCAGAACTCGAATTCGTCATTAGTTTCCTGATTGAAAAAAGAGAAGAGTTCCTGGCTCTTAAGAAGAATAACTTTTCACCATTGTAAAATAAGAAAAAAATTGTAGAACAAGAAATGATAAATTTTTAATACTCTACAACTTTTGTTTCAAGTTTTTTGTCGTATCGTGATTTTTTACTGCAACGTAATTTTTTTGGGGACACCCGGGTGAAAAAATTTGATACATTTACGATACGAAAAAAAGTTTTGAACAAAAGTTGTAGAACGTTAAAAATCAGTAATTTTTTATTCTATAATTTTTTTTCTACCTTGAAATGAAAAAGAGCTATTCTAAAAATGAAAACTTAGGCAAAAATTGGTATTTTTACTAAGCAAATTCGACACTTTCGAGAATTCGCTATTTACTGTCAGCAAACCAACTTCGAGTTCGAGTTTGGAAAGTTCGAATTATAATAAAAACACGTTTCTCACCCCAATTGGTCAATTCTACAGGGCCAACAAAATCAAAAATTGTAATTTTACCTGTTTTTACAAAAATTGGATCATTTTCTGCGACACAAATTTTACGATTGACACTCTTCTCTACTTTTAATCAGGAAACTAAAGTCTGATTCGAGTTCAGGAGGGTCGATTGGTATGGAAATGATTCCAAACATACTCATACCTACTCCTTTATGTGAAGAAGTGGGTGTGTTTTTACTCCCACAACCGCCTTCTGCTCACAGACCCTACGGGGAAGGCGGAGGGGGGTACAGATGATGCAGTTGTCCTCGAACTCCGGGTTTTAGGAGTCCGGTAAAACAAAAAATGGCAGGTTTTATTTGCATTTTTCACTAGAAATTGCCCTTGACGACGAAAAAGTTGGAAAAAATTATGAAATTTCAGGGTTTGAATCCAATTTTCTGTAAAAAAAATCATTTTTTGTCCCTGATCCCAAAATTTGATGAGTAGGACCTGTTTGCTCACCCCCTAAGGGTGATTTCTGGCGGCCCAAGAAACACCGTCAGTTAAAATCGTGTTCTAAAAAAGAAGTACCCTATTTTTCGTGTCAACCCCTTGGACTCCTATTCAAATTTCCCAATCGCTCCTCAATTTCCAACTAGATCTAGGTACTCACCTCGTAGACGACAATTCCGCACCACTGATGACCGGTCCATTCACAACGGATTTCTCATTCTTGTCGTTACTCTCGTTATGTTGCTTCTGATGCATGACCGATTCGGATAAGCATTTGGATTTATGACCGCACCAACACGCCAAATTACCATTTTCGCCAGCGCCCACCATTAATTTCTCCTTCAGACGATCGAAGAACGTTGCGTTTTTCTTTTTAAACGCGTCTGGTAACTTTTTAGTCGAATCGCCGGGACTGGTATCGGACGATGACTCTGCGTTGGCTCTCTTATCCGGGGTAATTTTATCCTTCTTCGGATCCTTATCCTCGTTGGCTGACGAGAACATGGTCATAAGATCTTTCAGCCTTTCGGATTTAATTTCGTCGGCTCCGATCAACGACGCGAAATCTTTCAGAGAGCTGGTGGCGCAAGACTTGGCGCAAATGTCGTTCAGATCTTTCTCAGTCAGTGGGCCGGTGAATTCATCGAGAATACTCTTTGCCGGACTGGTATCGTTTGATGATTTGGATTTTCCACCTCCGCTACCTCCACTGCCACCTCCCTGGATCGGTATCAAATTCGGTATCGGTCTAGGGAGCGGTTTCTTTTTAGGAGCGGCTTCCAAACCGTGGACTCGGACTTCGTGCCGGATCATCTCGCTTTCCCAGGCTGCCTTGTAGTGGCACACCCGGCATTTGAACTTTTTCACGTATACGCTGCCATTTTTCGTCAGTATCACGTCTTCTGGCTTCAGCGTACCGTTCAGATAGGCTGCTGCGGTTAGATTTTTTATATTCAACGTTTTGCAGCCGCTGGCTGCGTTCGGTTTCACCATCGTGATTTCCACTCCGGTCATCTGCAATAAAATTAACAAACTGGTTTAGCATTTGGGGTACAAATATCTCGACAGGACACGTAAAATGTATATAAGAATAAAATAAAAGCTAAGAAAGTATAAAAGAAAGCCATTCTTTTCGGAGAAGACGTAGGTAGGTGGCCTCGTGTGTTGCTTTTGTGCCTGCCTTTTGTATCCGTACGAAGAATTCGAAGAATAAGAACGGGGTGTTAAAAAATCACGCAAGAGACGTTCGATGCGCAAGAATGGAACCTTTGTTCGTCGCATTTAATTGGCAATTGATAATAAATCGACGTTTTTCAACTACGTCATCGCTGATTCGCCACTTTCACATTTCCTTCGATCTGATGAATAATTTCCCTTCAAATAGCACGCACGTCTGTTCATCTGCAACGCTGACGATGGCGGTTCATCAAACATCGACACATTATAAACGATATTACGATGATAAGCATGATGACGATGACGAAAAGAGGCAACTCGGAACGAGCAGAACACAAACCAATGTATTTATACCTCTATAACTGCAGAGAACTACCCGCATTCGCAACTCGATATAGCCTCCAGTGATACTCTATTGTCTCTCTCGCTCCCTTCTAACGCCTACATTCCTCCATCTGTCTTACTCTTTCGCACTCTATGGTCTCGGCGGCGCTCTGCTCTGCTCGCCTCTTCATCTGCCACGTCGTTTTCCTGTATTAGTACGAACGACGACGACTACACACAAAACCCTCGTCTCCTTTCAGTACGGCTGAAACGTCGACGCGTTTCCATTACCAAAAAGCTCCATACGGCGATCGATTAGGCACGCTGAAATACGTTATTCGGTTTTCTCTCTCGTTTTCTTTGGCCGCACGTGTCCTTCCGTCTGTCTATCTCTGTCTTTTATATCGTTTCGTACCAATTCTGCTCTCTCTGCGGTCCTGCCTTCGTTACTGGTCCAGTTGCCAGCATTTCCCAGGTCATCAACGCCTCCATTTTATATTATTAAAGGATAGCTTATCTCCTTTCTTTATTCTTTCACTCGGTGACGTATCTTTTTTCGGTTGTTTTTACGTGCTTTGTCTTTTGATCGAATTTTCCGCCAGCGGAATACCTCTATTGTGAAAAGTTCCAAGTCGTTAGAAGGCATAATGTTGAGGGAGGGGAGGGGGTGGTACGTATGTGGAAAATTTATGCATAAGCAAACCTCTTCAAGAGTTATATTTTTAAAAAATGAGCTGGGCTCCATTTTTTCAAGGACCTCATTCTCTTAGGACCCACCCTCTTTCTAAAAAAATTTCCCTATCTTAATAGTCAAGGCCCAAATCGAAAAAATTTTCAAACAAAAGTTGTAGATAAACACCCCTGGAATAATTTTAGTTATTACAAAAATTTCAATTGGACCCTTTCCTCCCCTCCAATTTCGCATAACACATATGAAAATCGTGACGATTCATGTACATCCGTATTTTATGCAAAATTGGAAGAGAGGAAGTGGTCCAATTGAAATTTTTGTAATAACTAAAATTATTCCAAGGGTCTCAATCTACAACTTTTATTTGAAAAATTTTTCAATTGTGATTTAAAGTACAGAGATAGAGAGACTTTTTGGTAAAGGGGAGGACCATCGAAAAAGGGCAGCTTTGAAGAAACGACACATCAGCTCATTATTTTATCGAATTATTTGGTCAAATTTCAATCGAATCGACTATTCACAGGACCTCTTTTTTCTCTATTGGTCCTTCTGCAAGCCAAAGTTACAAAGAGATAATTGCGAGCAGTGCAAATAAAGTTGAAGGCTGATTTTCATACGTATTATGCGAAATTGAAGGGGAAGGAGGGGTCCAATCGAAATTTTTGTAATTACTAAAATTAATCCAAAGGTCTCAATCTACAACTTTTGTTTGAAAATTTTTTCGATTGAGACCATAGGTACAGAGATGGGAGATTTTTTGTAAAGGGTGGAGGACCTTCAAAAAAGGAGGAGGTACAATTCCCAACCGGAGGGGTTTTTGGATCGTAAACTCGCGTCCCTAAAATTCCACAGATGCTGATTTCTGATTGGCTGAAATGTTAGGATTTCGAATAATACAAAACGAAAAGTTCGTATTCAAGTATTTAGCTAAAAATTCAGCACCAACACTTCCTGATGCTCTCTTGTTTCAATTTCAAGCATTCCTTAATAAACACCAAAAAAACCATCTTAAAAGATTCCACATCCTGACAAGAAAAGGATCCAAGGATTTTCTGGGTCAAATTTTCCCGTACATTCAAATACGAGCTTCCGATCCAGTTCAATAATCGAGATCTATGATTTCTAGAACCAACTCCAGTTCACACAATAGACCACATATCCACTCAAAATATTCTCAAAACCGAGATTCAGTCGATCTGCGATTTTTTGTAAACCGTTCCACATAAATCTATCGTCATCGTCCTATATTACATAAGCATATCGAACAAATCTAAAACCATCGATAAATTTCATACGAGTACATTCGAAGAGACAATCAATACGAATATTTTTACACCCGCGTTTATTCCTTAAACACATTTGTTCAAATATTGACGACGAAACCCCGCAACACGTATCTTAATAAAAAATGAATCATTTACCCATCTTTACAGAACATCGTCGTCACCAGACACCGTCAACACGACGATTTCTGCCGTCGTTCGAATGTATCGACGCGATACGATGCCGCGAGCACATCAATCAAGGACATACGACAAATATCGAATATTTAAATCGAGACCAAGATACATACTCGAACGTGTGTCAGATACCTACGTATTTCACTACACGATGGCTATATTACACCGCATCGTACACGTGTGCTCAGATTTACAGTAAACCACTTGCAAGCTGGAAAGAGGACAAGGGAACAAGTCTCCTTGTTGACCTTACCACGCGAACGTCGCCGAATCCTGCATCACTTCCATACGAAATTTTTCGTTAATTTTGTGGTTCGAGATCGTCTCTGGATTGGAAATGAAAACCATCGCTTTGACGGCGCCATCGATCAACGAGATGAGTAATTTTGATGGCGACCAAAAAAACAGATGGAGAGATTACTGATGCGAGGAAGATGGGGAAAGACAAAGGTCGAGAGGAACTTTACCAATATTATTTTTGTGATTTTTGTGTTGAATAGAAGGAAATTGAAAACGTCGTCAAAGTTGTTGAAAATATCATACGAAATAAGTGCTTTTTTGTTAAAATTTCAGAAAAAATACGTTGAAAAATTGGCTGAGAAATGACTTTTCGGACTTGGAAATTGAAATTGGGAAAATTTTCATATTCTGACTTGTGAACTTGAAAAATCTATTTAAAATTTCTTTACTTTTTACTCTAAACTGTTGGGGGGGGGGGGGGGGGGGAAGAAAGTTGAAGATTGAAGGCCTGAAACCTTAATTTCACCTCAACTTCAAATCTCACCCTTAAAACTAACCCTCAAATTTGATTGAGGGTTGAAGTTTGAGGGTAGAGGATTATGTATGAGGATTGAGGTTTGAGGGATAAGTTCATGGTTCGGGTTAGAAGTTGAAGGGTTGAGATTTGAACCCCTCCAGGCTCAAACTTTCTATTTTAAACTATGGAAAAAGTCACAAAAAATCAATTTTTTTCAAAACTACCCCACAATTTTTACACTCTAATCATTTTTCATTCAAATGACGTTTTCAAACTAGAACAAAATGAAAATAAAATTTTACCAATTTTCGATAATTTTTTTCAAAATATTCAACAATTTTAACGATTTTTCTATGATAAATTTTTATCACCTGCTGATAACAAATATTGATAATATTTCCAAAAATTCACAAAAATTTTCATAATCGTCATTTTGTTACAATTGCTGAATAGAACTTCGAGGTGATGCCAGCAGAAGACGAACCAAAGTCGTCATTATGAGGGGTGAAGGAGGAGGATTTTCTAACGCTAAAAATTGAAAAATTTCCCCACTCAAATTGGAGTTATTTCGATTTTTTCGACTCAAATTGAGAATTTTAAAGGGTATTTCTATTGAATGAGCTATTGCATTTGCCCCCTCCCCCGTTCAATTCGCTATTGAATTTTGGTAACTTCTACGAACTTGTCCAAATTTCAAAAATTATCTCTTATGCATAGAATTTTTTTGATCCTTTCATCAGTTTTTAACTGATTATTCATTTTCACGAACATTTTCACCAAGATAATTCAACTTCAAGTACCCTTGAAAACAGTCGCGTATTCCGAAGGGACAGTCCCAAAGGGTCTCGATCCCCTTGAAGATTGAAATTTTGGAAAAAAATGTTGAAATTTCAGCTTTTGAATGCCTTTTTATTCGAAAAATTTCGTCTTTGCTGCTCTCGGGCTCAAAAGATTTAGGTAGGCTAGGTACCTATTTATTTTGACAAAATAATGTATATTCTAACAGAATTTTACATGAAATGACATTCTCAACCCCCTCCCCTCCCGAAAGACTATCAGGATACGTCACTGCTTAGTACCTCTTCATTTTTTCAAATTTATTTTTCAATTTTTCAGCTCCAGAGCCAATGCCGTGGCTAGAGAACCATCAGTTGATTCGTGTCTTACAAACTTTCAGAATTGGGTTAAAAAATGAGCAGTTTGCAATTTTTCAAAGGCTCCTCTTTGTCCATCATTTTTCTTTGAAAGCCCGTTATCTTCGTTCCCAAGGTCACTTTTGAAAAAATCTTCAAACAAAAGTTGTAGCTTGAGATCCTAGGAGTGATTTTGATTATTACAAAATTTTCGATTGGACCCTTCCTTCCCCTCCAATTTTGCATAATACCGAATACGTATGCAAATCGTCAGACGATTTCCACACGTATTATCAAAATTGGAGGGGAGGGAGGGGTCCAATCGAAAATTTTGTAATAATCAAAATTATTCCAAGGATCTCAATCTACAACTTTTATTTGAAAAATTTTTCGATTGGACCCTTCCTTCCCCTCCAATTTTGCATAATACCGAATACGTATGCAAATCATCAGACGATTTTCACACGTATTATCAAAATTGGAGGGGAGGGAGGGGTCCAATCGAAAATTTTGTAATAATCAAAATTATTCCAAGGATTTCAATCTACAACTTTTATTTGAAAAATTTTTCGATTGGACCCTTCCTTCCCCTCCAATTTTGCATAATACCGAATACGTATGCAAATCATCAGACGATTTTCACACGTATTATCAAAATTGGAGGGGAGGGAGGGGTCCAATCGAAAATTTTGTAATAATCAAAATTATTCCAAGGATCTCAATCTACAACTTTTGTTTGAAAATTTTTTCGATTGGTGTCTTAGGTACAAAAATATGGGCATTTTCTCCTCGATAAGTAACAGTTTTGCAATAGCAAAAGCTATATTACCTATTCTTCTGCAAAATAATACTTTTTCGGAGAAGGGCGAGGTAGTTATATTTTTCCTAACATTACGTATTCACGACTAAGTAGGTTACGTATCTATTTATACACTTCTTCGACTCGAGCAAACCTCTGAGAACCACGTCGAAGAAAAATCACCAGCATAAAAATAAAGGTACCCATCGTACCCAGGCGATATTCGATTTCATTGTATGGAAATTCGCGTCCGCGTCTCAACTCTCCATTCTGTAGAAAGAACGACGATGAGGAAGCCCCTACCATGGATGTTCGCTTGATTTAGTTAAATTAGTGAACATCCGTTCCAATAACGCCACTTACACGTCGCTTCGTCCGAATCCGTCCGCCCAGCCCAACAATCTCGTTCATTTCACAACACAAGGAATAAGCCAGCTCTACGGCGGCAATCCAAGCTCGATAGGCAGGGTACCTACGAGCATGGTCGACTCGATCGGTAAATTCCATCGCGTCGTCGAGTCGTCTCGCGTTAAAATATACCTAAAAAGAGAACCATACTGGGAAATTTCCATTCCATTCGGTTTGCGTACAGACGAGGACACGGACACGGATTATTCGAGATATGGAAATGGATACGCAACCGCAACGATAAACATGTTTACATATTCCACATCCCTGCCTACGAATCTGGCACCGGCCCTGTCGAGCCAAAGCTGTCGTCTAATCGTCACTTCTCACATCTCAATATACTGCAGACCACAAAGCAAACGCCCGAGCTCGAAAATGAACCTGCCAAACCCATCGCATCCCAGTCATCGGCAAACAGCAACCAACAAAATCGACGAACCGAATGAGGTCATCGGCAATCACGTCAGCAATTCGTACCACTACAAATGCACCGATACCGCGAATTAATCGACACCGTAGTCGTTCTGTACCGCGATAAAACAACCCAGAACGGATGCGTACTCCTACCAAAGACTGTTCCAGGTAATATGCTGACGAACCTCGTAGTCGTACCATTACGGACTCGATACCATTATTTATACAAAGAAGCCGAAAGCTGAACCAGCCCAGCCACCAGGTAGAATTTCCTAGCATTGTGGTTTTCGGTTTTGCTGCATCGACCTTCTCTCCATCACCAATACTCTTATCGTCTATCTCCTATTACACAACATTTTTATCGGGATGCTGAGTAATTGTAATTCGAATGACGACTTCGATTACGCGAAATGCACGTTTCGAGATGTATTCCACAAAGACAATACCATTTACAATCGCAACGCTGGCAAAAATCATTGTAATCTCTACGGATCTCATTACCTTAAAAAGAGTTCACCGACATGTGTAAATGTTACAATTAACTCGATCGTTTTTTTTTTGCTGCTTCGCTTGCAGCTCGCGATAATTAAGGATATGGTGTATACGCGTTGGCGATGGCGACTGCATATTCTATGTTTATTATCGTCGCGTGTGTCTGGTCTCTCTTTTTTTAGATTCTTTCTTCGAACAATGAATAGTAAAAGAGAAAAAAAGTAAACACCCGCGAACAAAACCATCACTATTGAGGTATCCGAAGCAATGTACTTGAAATCGCGTTAAAAAGATTTACAGACAAATCGAGACGTTGTAAATCATTTCCTGTGCACAAAAGCAAACGGCTTATCGAAAGCATAAAAGCAAAAAGGCCAAGGAAAAGACTCCCGAAACCTGTCCTATGATTTATAAAAGAAAAAGAACAATTGGAGATGTAGAATAATACCCTGAGTACTTCGTTTCGAGCCTTCCAACAACCCTAAATCAAATCGACAGGGAACAAGACTTTTTTGTGTTGGTTCGGTTGGTTCCAGAGATAGGCAAATTGGTGCAATTTCCCAGGAGCTCGATTATTAGAGTGACATTTTTGGTTTTTAGAATTTCCGCTCTTTCGTCGCTAATTATCGGATTTGTCTGGTTTAAAGAGACAAAGACCTTTTTTTACGCAATTTTTTGTGGATCAATTTTCAAACTTTTTTAAAATTAAAAATTACAAAAAAATGGTGAAAACAAAATTGTTCTTAATTAAAGAAATAGTTCATGATTCGAAAATTGGACAAATTTCTTTCTGATAATTTTTTGCCATAATTCAAAATTGAAGGAGCTATAGCTAAAGAATACAAAAAAAAACATGGGAATCAATTGCACATATAGGTACATTGCAACCCAAACAATCATTATTTTGTTTATTTATTAACGAAAATCAAAACTGTCCAAGTTAACCAAATTAGAAAAAAAATACGTTTTTCCACTCTTAATGGTCTTCAGCCTTTAGACCCATCAACTTTGATGTTGGGCAAAAATAACCAGAATAAAATTTATTGATCTTTCAAAATACTATTCATCTCATTCATTAAATTTTTCACGAAATTTTGTGGTAGCCCCTACAATTTCAAGGTTGGGCAAAAAATTGTTAAACAGAAAGAGCCTTCCTTGGTAAGATGGTGAAATCGGCCCTCGACCCAAATTTCCTCAAAAGTGGTCCTAAATGTCACCCCTGATGTAAAAACTCACCACCGAAATTTTTGACCCCCCCCATTCCCGAATTATCGCCACCTAAATATCGAAACTTCAATACGTGATATCTTTGGAGGGGGCGGGTGAAAAATTCCGAAATTTTCACAGATTGTAGAC